>JARQSU010000637.1:39484-74232 GCA_030142265.1 Calameuta filiformis
TTCGTGTGTCAATTATATTTAAAAAAAAGGCCCGAAAAAATTTCTACAAAAATCCCTAGTTATAAAAATAAAGGGGTCCGCAGGGGTCCCAACCGAACTGATCCAGCAGATACCTAGACAGGCAAGAAATCTAGGGAATTTCATAAGTGTCAAGCTTGTCCGCGATACGAGAAAGAAATTCTCAGCGGAATAATCGCTCGCTTATCGAAAATCGATAATCGAAAATTATAAAATTCAAATATACGAAATGGCGGGATTTTTGTAATTAAAATTCAACGGTGTAAAAGAAGTGGCGAGTACGGTGGGTTAATTATGCAAAGTTAATTACCAATCCTTAACCACGTGGACGGCGGCCTAATAAATTAGGGTAACCACCGGATAGCGTCGCCTAATACATCACTTTACTCAGCAATCCATCAAGCCAGTGTCTACCAATGAAAGAAAAAAATTAATTTTATGACACTTTTATTATCTCGAGTGTCACGCGACGTTGCCGACCTTTCCCTGTACCTTTGTTACGTATTACGTCGAATCCGCGGCCAATCCTCTCTTTAACCACTTGCCGATATTATCGTGCCCGGAAATTTTTTGTGTTTCGAGTAAACACCAGCCCGTGATCGTATCCGCGGCTAAACAGATTGCCCCGAGCTTTATGAACACAGATCTGGCGATGATCGACGGGCATGAGGACAGTCTCTTGCAAAAATATACGAAAACGTCTCTGAACGATGTCAGGATGTTTTTCAAAATCACAAACCAATCCCAACGGATACGTATAAATTTATTTTTCTTATACGCAGGCTGCCAACGTTACCACCAAAAATTCGCGCGACACGCGTTTTCCCACGAATTCGACGGTCTCTTGATCGACTTGAAAATTTTTTGTCCCACCCGAAATTCTTATGCGACCCGTAATAATGACAATGACAAAATTAAAATTGTTATTTAAGTCGCGTATATATAAAAACATATTGGCGTTCTTAAAAACGTCAGAAAAGGTCAAAGCGCATTGTTTATGCTTTCACGCACGATCGGAGCACTGTAGATTGTGCGGTCAGGCGAATGGCGTGTAAATTGGATCGGGAAATTAGTGTGTGAAATTAATTAAGCTTCGAGTAAGCGAGAGAGGGAGAGAGCGAGAGCAAGAGTAAGAGAGAGAGAGAGAGAAAAAAACGATCTAAACGAATTTTTCTTTATTAAAGTAAAACCAACCTGAAGTTGGCCGATTAGATTACATCTTTTGAGAAATGATGACGTATCGACTTGAGTGCGTATATGGCCATAAGGCATTCAATAGTTCATATATATATATATATATATACAATATACATATATATAAAACCATATAGGGTTCGCAAAGGCAGAACAGCTCCGAGTATAAATCATAATGGCAAAGGGCTTAAGCTGCTGGTACCCAATCGCGGGCTTCTTCCTATATAAGCCAGAAGACTTGCTACAGGCATTTCCAGACGCAATTCCCGAAGACAATAGGTCCCTTTGCTCGTGGAGCGAGGGTATATAAAGAAATTTCTTGTAGGTGGGAAAACGAAAGAGAGAGAAATAAAAAAAAGGGACCGCTGGAGTTTCGAATAAAGTACTCGGTGTGCCATAACGGCTCGAGGCAGCGTTCGCATACAGATTGCTCTCCCTTTTTTTTTTTTCCTTTCCTCTCCCAGCATCCACGTAATGGGCTCCTCCTTTTCACGGGCTCCGTGAACCTAGCGCGTATCGTTCTTGTAAATTGTCTGCTCGCGTCCGCAGTGGTTTCCGCCGTTTAGCTGATTAGCGAAAAAAAATATTGCCTATTCCCCTGTCCCGTTCAGCTTGACTCCCCCTTCTTTTTTTTCCCCCGAGACTTCGATTCTCCTTGCTGGAATCTCGAGCGACGAGCGACAAATACGAAGATCCGATGCGACGATGCACAAACGTAACAGGATACACAGAGTCCTCGCGATCAATCCGAATATCCCAGAGTTCGGTTGATCTGGGAGTTTTGGTCCGGAAGCGGAAACGGTTTCTCGTGTGATATTTTAGACCAGAGTAAACTCACTGAATTAGGTTAGGATATACCGTTTCAGGGTATCGCTTAATTAAGTTACTCGAGTGGCCAGACTGGTGCGACTGCGTTTGGTTAAGCACAGCGTTCGAGGCGAACAATAGGGCCTTTGGGAGCGCGGGAGTTTTGAAAAAAAAATTTTTCTCTTCAAAAATATATTTCCAAAATTCTACTCGCCTTCGCGTAACGGAACAACGTGCCCGAGCTTGATATATCGACTGTGCGCGTAACTGCACGCGTTTGATTAAATTATTTAAAAAAGAAAAAAAAAAAGCTTCATACTTGAACATTTTCATATTAAATATTAATAATTCATACCAGGATGCCCACTATGGACCGAGCAGGGAGTCTGAGGGATATCAAGATGCGAGACCAAAAAAAAAGCATATCCCGTTTATTCGCTTTCGCCGGAGAAGAATACCCTGCCGTGGGTCTGTAGAAAAAAAAAAAAGAAACGAAAAAATACCAACCGCGGCCAAGCGAGACGCCGGCGTATAAAATGCATACGCGTCGACCGGTAACGTATCCGACGACAGTTCCGAAAAGGGGCGAGTGCAGTCAAAACGAAGAGCCTTAGAAAAGCTCGTAATCGTTGCGAAAATAATTAATGTCTCTCATTAGCCGCGTCGACGAGGGCCGGAACCGAAATGCGAAACAAGCTAAGAGATAGACAGCACGGAGAACGAGGATAATGGAGGGAAAAAAAAAAAATTTTGCAAAAAAATTTTTGAAATTTTCTCAACCACTTTACCCATTTCAAACGTACAGCCCCACTGCCGGACAAATCGAATTACGTGTACGTAATCCACGTATGGATACTCCATTTAACCAGTCGCTGTTTGCTGTCACTAATTAAGTGAATATCGGAAAGCAAATACCGCAAATGAAGTATAATACCGTGCAGTGTATACATATATACCAGCTAATATATATACATATGTGTAAAGATAAATAAATAAATGCATATAAACGAACGAGTGCGCACGCATGTAACTGCAGTACGATTACGCGTATCCGATATGGCTGTCAGATGCATTCTCCGTAGTTACATTACAGGTATGTTAAAAGCGACGTGCGCAGCTACGGGGACAAGCAGCAGATGAGCGGATATACGGGATGCACTTTCGAGGGAGAGCAGGTGCATAAATGCATAAAGGGATAGAAGAGTCAGGAGGACAGATCGATAATTGGAAGCTGCATTTAGAAAAAAAAAAAAAAAATAAAATAATGACCTTCTGACGTGACCATGTAAGGGGGAGGGGGAGAAGTGCATTGGGTCGAAAATAATTCCTAAAAAAATTGTACCATGCACCACAAAGTAATACATGCAGTACGTTCAAGATACAGATGCAGCCCGTACGGTTCGGACGAAAGTGCATCGATGCACTTTTGCTTGGGTGATGTATCCCGTAGAATCCGTGAACGCGTCACGAGCAGCATACAGTGCCCGACGTGACGATTTAATACAGTGGATTTTACGTATTCAAGTTGGTAGTACGTATCCACGATAAATCCTTTTACACGAGACACGATGCAGCTACATTGTAGTTCTGTAAACGGGCGCTGTATCTGATATGGAGGACAGACTGCAGTACGGGTACTCTGTCAGGTAGTGCATCAGCCAGTGCATCGAGCCAGTGTGGCACGGGGCGTCAGGGATGAGCGTGATATCCTATGCATCGTATGCGTGGAGCGTCGTGTTCCGGGATAGGAAGTAAGAGGAGGAGGAAGAGGAGAAGAAGGGGGGGAGAGAGAGAGAGAGAGAGAGAGAGAGAGAGAGAGAGAGAGAGACAGAGAGGGAGAGAGAGAGAAGAACAAAGTCAAAAGAAAGAAGAAGAAGAATGAAGACGAAGCAAGGAATTCCTGCTTGTGAAATGGCAACGAATCGGTTCACGTCAGATACTGCAAGCAGATAAGACTCATCTTAATGCCTGACTCCGTTGGAGCTGGGCAAACCTGATGTCCGAGAACGGGTAACCCGAGAGGACTGCACCAGGTTGCAGCAGTGGATCGCGCCGGTGACTGCTGCATTGTCCCCACTAAGGAAGCCCTACAGTGTAAAGGGGGGAGTCTGTATAGTGAGGTAGGTCGGGTATAGCCGTAACTTTTTTTCCTCCGTGTCTTCCATCGATCCTCGGTACCTGATGGAGGTTCTTTCGTTTTGACTTTTGACGTCGTCTGCATGACATTTCGATGAAATTTGAAAAAAGACTTCTGGAAGTCTCGCGTAATTGCTCAAAAGCCGCCTGCTGCCGTCAGCTGCAAGGTTCGCCTCCCTTCAGGAAAACCCGATTATCCAGCTGGGATTTGTGGCTGATGGGCTTATGGACGAGTGGGGAATAGCGGCAGGGGTTAGAAAGGTGACGGAAATTAACTCGACAGGCACGCGCTTTGAAGTGCACTACCACGTCACTCGGATAGCAATTTTACCTGAAAAAAAGAAAAAAAAATCACTACCAACTCCATTTCGACCGTGCTTACCACGTTTCACCGTACGAGGACATGTATAAATCGTGGAAGAGTCGTAAAGTGAAAAAAAAAAAAGCATAGAGACCAGTATGATTCGAGCGCTGCAGAATATACCGGGTGATTCGTTCGAATTTACTCAGACCGGTAAAGTGTATAAAGTATACGTATGACCATTTTCAATCGAGTCACCCTGTACCTCTACCCAATCTGCTAAATATCCAGTACCACGAAATCCAAATTTTGAAAAATCCACGACTTCAAAAATTTTTTTTTTTAACTCACACTAATAGAACACAGTGCGAATCGGACGAATCGCCCACATTGTTGTTCAGGACGAAAAAAAAAAAATTTTTTTGCAAACATCCTCGTAAAACGTGGCTGTTGACGTAAACTCCGTAACGAACCGTATCGCGTCGTGTCGCGCATCTTTTTTGCCACTGAAGTTCGCCGTGCAACGAGATGTAGCCGCGAGACGAATCAGGGAGATGCGGATGGAAGAGAAAGAGAGAAGGGAAATCAAATGTACCCAGAATCCTCGTTATAAATGATCCGGCTGGCTGACGCGTTCCGTTTCGGAATGGGCTTCGGGAGTGATTAACGAGCTGACCGGAATTCGTCTCCATGCAAGAGAACTCCTTTCAACCGATAGGCTCCTGGCTAACGAATGTGTCATCCTCGTTACCTTCGTTATTTTTTTTGTCCCCACGTGTTTGTCCCATAGTCGCGAATTCAGTCTCGCAAAAGCAGTCCGACGCACTACGGCGTGACGTCATTCACTAGTGTCAACTACCCTCCGGCAGAGGCGCTGCCGAGTACAAAAAGCGAGAGACCAGGACACAATGAAGTTAGCTGCGGATGGTGGCGACGCTCTAACGGACTAACGGGTTAGTTGCGCAACTTCATTGAAATCTTTCAGAGCCCCAGCTCGCCCGTACTAACCGCGTGTATTAACCTACGAATTTAACCCGGCGACTCGCGAGTCCTCGCGAGTCTTTATACACGGTAGACAAATTCGACGTTATAAAGAAATTACGCGTTCGCCCTTGATACGTTTAACTGTACGAAATTCCATTGAAATCTTTCAGAATCCCAGCTCGCCCGTACTAACCGCGTGTGTTAACCTACGAGTTCAGCCCGGCGACTCGCAAGTCCTCGCGGTACGCGAGTCTTTATACACGGTAGACAAATTCGACGTTATAAAAAAAATTAAACGTTGCCCCTCGATACGTTTAATTGTACGAAATTCCAGCAAGCCCTGGCGAACGCATTCGCAGCACGTCAGATCTAATGAGATTTTCCGCATGGTCGTGTAGTCCGTGCTTTAGGTCGCGTTTAGGACTCTGCGTAAACATCTTTGACACAGCGTATATATATATATGTATATAGAGATTATCGAAATCCTACGAGTGTCATTGACTTCCATCGAAACTACTATAGAGAACGATTTTTTTTCGTACGATGGAAACTCCCCGTACGGACGTTGAACAATACCGAGTGGAAAGTCACAGTGCGAAACGGAAACGTCCATTGTTTCCCGTACGAATTGCAAAACCCGCGAGGCGCTTAAGGCTCACGGCGAGTGCTCGTATTTCAGCGCTTCGCGAATTTCAGTAAAGTCGCGAGCGCGACTTCATTCGCAGACTCCTCGCCTAC
The DNA here is from genome assembly GCA_030142265.1 of Calameuta filiformis. Lineage (NCBI taxonomy): Eukaryota > Metazoa > Arthropoda > Insecta > Hymenoptera > Cephidae > Calameuta > Calameuta filiformis. The sequence goes on from JARQSU010000637.1 coordinate 45,663, forward strand.
TGCGACCAGCGTACGCGTGTAATCAGATCGCGCGGGTGTATATGGAAAGCGTCGGCGGTTTTATTTCACTTTTTTTCTTCCTTTTCACTCAGGACTCCACACCAGCCCCCTTTTCTTTTTTCTTTTTTTTATACCTTCCAAACCGTCTTTCTACGTTTGCCTCTTTCTCTCTTATTATTATACCCAGACTTTTACATGTATTACGTTTGCATCTGCCAGGCTGAGTTATGAGGCTGCGGCGGCCGACGTTGCGTTTAAATTAAAATGTAATTTCAAAAGTAAAGCGAATAGCAAGAGAACGCGCTCGCGGCACACTGTGCTGGGAAAATGTTGGATGATGAAATGAAGAAAAAAAAAAATTTTTCCAATGGAGGGGGGACGGCGGGAGTTCAACCGCGTCGCGAAATGCCGTTATGTGGACTTTTCAGTGCGAATCCCGTCATCCTGCTTTGGGAATACTCAGCCGGTTGTTTTCTTTTTACGTCCTTTTCTCTCCTTCCCCCTTTTTTTATTTTCCATCTCTCTCTCTCTCTCTCTCTCTCTCGTTCAACTTTCCACAAGTGCTTCTGCCATTCGCCTTGTTTTTGTTTCTCTCTCTCTCGCACTTCCGTATTCTCAACGGTCCCAGTCACGCCGTCGAATATTCCCAGCTAACCGAGTCTAATGAATACGCAAGTAACGCTGCCGTCTCCAGAACACGAGGTTTCTCGTATTTCCCCGATGTCTTCGTTCGCTGAATCAACCGGAAGGATATTTTTTCAGTCGTTTCGAGAACCCATAAATCCGCTGTGCGTTTCGCGTTTAATTATTAAAAAAAAAAAAAATTATCAGCTGTCCCTCGCGCACTCGTATACCGTAAATGCACGTTTCCCTCATTATACGGGTTAATTTATCTCAGCGAATTCGTTACTATGGAGAAACTCCGTACTTATTCTTCATAGATCGTCAAGACATCCTCAGTCTTTTACTATGGATGCTGCGATCTCGTTTCAGCGAGTTCGCTATATTTAACGAAAAACTGGCAAACGGAGATTCCTTACGGTGAACACGTGCTGGGATCAGAAGGATCTATAGGGCGATATATGAGGATACTATATGCACGATATACAAGGTGATACGATGCATCCATAACGTTAGCGTATAGTATAGTTAGAGTATAGCATATTTATAGGTGACGGGATGATATCGGTACGTAGTCTATATACATATATGTATACATGTCAAAGTATGTGACTATATATGAAAATGTATGCTGACCAAAGAATTTTATCAATTCTGAAAAGGACGACGTCCAAGGATCCAAAAAGTGAAAATGGCTAAAGCCATTAGTCGTGAAACGTATCGGAAAATTCGTAACGTGAAGAATTCTCGTATAGGAGACACAGTAGCAGCTCGTGAATCCTTGGACGGAAGGACGAAACGGAAGTGAGTTGGATAGCAGAGCGGAAGTACGAGCCGCTATCTGGCGGGTTCCGGAAGTGAGAGATATCAAGGAGACGCGTTACGTGCTTAGTCGGGTTCCCGGTAAGAGAAAAATAAGGAAAAGGCAAAGAGAGCAAGAGACGACGATAGGGAAATGAGGCAAGAGTCAGTGACCCCTGGACTCGTCGTACAAGATGAGAACGAAGAAAATATTTTAAAAATAAAAATAAAAAAAAAATTTCCTCGAGGAGATAAAAAGTTTCCAAAAAGTATCACGGAAAACCGACGTGTTTTTATCTTTTACATGGAATATGCGGAAATTACAAGATACTTGTGAATTTTTCAAAAGTTACCACCACAGAAAGGATAGGGAATAAGATACTTGGTTTTCGCAGTGAAAAAATAAGAAGCACGTTTCTTTTCTATAGAATAAAAATTCTCTTTTACGTGTATAAATATATATATATATATATATCTTCCCAGCAATTTTGCCGCGATTAATAATAAAAGCGAACGAGAGCGAAGAAAAAAAAATTAAAATAACAAAATGAACACAATTTACTTTATTTCCTCTTCCTTTCTTACCTCACACACACTTTGACGTTTTCCGCGCTCCCGTCGCCGAACTGCGCGAGAAAAATCTTACAAGAGCTTTTTCAAAAGCGCTTTTCAATTTTCCTCGACACTCACCGACAGCCAATGTTTCCAGCACGACGAATCGCTCCGACTTCGAGTTTGGATCGGAGATGACTTTTGAAACCGTCTATACCCGTGGTACGACAATTTCGGACGTTTATTTTGAAAATGGCCGTACCCAAATAAATCTCAAAATTGTTCCGTCTGTCAATTTTGAAAATACCTATACGCGTATCTGCGCCCCACTATCAGTCAGTGTACATTTTGAAACTACCTATACTTATCCCTACATGCCGCAGTCTTCCTATACGTATCCCTGGTATCTCCTTCGTCCAGATCCATTCGTACAGAATTGCCGCAGCCGATCTAGCATATAACGGGTGACACATTCAAACCAAACAATCACCCGCGCAAGTTAAAAGCGTAATACAGTAATTTCAATGCACGTTCTTCCCACTTTATCAACTACCTCGCGACACTTATATTTTTGTATCTTTCAGCCAAGATAAAAAGCCATTTTCAAAAATGGCAGTGACGTCGCAGAACCCCTTCCATGTCAAAAAAAAACCTTTACGCCCAAACCCTCTTTCACGTGTTACAGGTATATCTCGAGGTGTCGCATTTACAACGTCGACCCATGAAAACGCGACACTCGTGACGCGAAACGTTTTACAAGCATTCGTATCGCTTTCATAAAAACTCATCAGACCTCCCCCGAAACTCCTCGGTCGTCATATGAAACTTTTTCAAATCGCACAAATCTTACGCAAATTATTCCACGTTGCACCACGTGCGACCCTCGCATATCCATTACGCCTACAGAAAGCAGTATATATCGTCATACCCTAACAGTACACAGTGATCGGTCGTAATTTTACTAAGAGAACGAAATATTCCCTAGTAAACAGTCAAATGACGTAAATTCGTACAAATTGGCTAAATTACCGACCGAGTTTTCCTAATCGATGTTTCTGTCGCGCAAACATCATCGCCTGGTACATACATAGTATGTATGTACCATATATATGTATATATATGTATATATATGTATATATGTATATATATATGTATATACAATATATATAGCGATTCAATTAGGGGAAAAGTAATTTCGGTCACACCCTGTGCAAGACAATTTTTTTTTCTCCTACTACCCCTCACTTTCCTCCGTCTTACGTCACTTCGCGACAGAGCAAAACCAGGTACAGGTAAACAACGACCCAGCCCCCTCCTGAAACCTCATGGCGCAACTGCATTGAAAATAAAGTCTGCGACTCGTTGCGACGAAGCGACAAGAACGCTTCGATGCAAAAGGATCAACTGAAAAATAAATTGGTGCCACTACGATAAACTTTTTGACTTACGACCTGACGGAGAATTTCGTTGGGTTTCTTGGAGAAGACTCGGGACAAGGACTGGAACGGGAGTCACATCGGTAATGAAGTTCAGCTTCTGCCGTAGCGCCGGTAGATGGCATCGCCGACGGGAAACCGTATTTCACTGGTTATTATACAACGTCTGTCGTGACTCTTTTTCTTTTTTTTCTTTCTACGATTCTCAACGCGCGACAAGAAGACAACCTTAAGGATAATCGACGTGCACTTAGTACCTCGTAAAGGGACTTTTTTTACAGTCACTGGCATCTTTCTCATGTATTATTTACAGAACGGATCCTGCATACTATGTTACTATTATATTTTTATTGATACAGTGTGTATGCGTGTATATAATGCATTTTACTGCAGGAAAACTTTATTCTAACAGACCCTAAGTGCATTCGGGAATAAATCACACTGGCCAATCTCTATACCGTGGTACGGTATACATGTATCTATTCGCTCTTAACCTCTTAATAATTATTATCCACAGTAACGAACGAGGGCGACTTACCCCTAGGTTTTCACTCTCAATGAAAAAAATCTTTAATTACAATTGTATCTTAATTAACAATAATTCATTGTTTTGGTTATGATTTTCGTTGTCCTCGCCCACTGAATTGCACAAGGCAGCATGAACGACGCGAGGATATTTGATTTGCAACAAGAGCAAAGTACGTAATTCCATTTTAATTGGACGATTCGAGAACGAATCGCGTTAAGCTCGATTGGCGACACGTGCGAGGTGTGGATTTATAACGGGTGTCAGGCGAATTTTTCATAAATCGACCAACGCGTTGAGAGACACTGCCGAGAAGTACAGGCGCGTAACGCGTGGCGAATTACAGGTATCGTTCCGTGAACGTAAAATCGTACGCGTGTGAGTTGCGTGCGGGGTGGGTCGGACTGTAGCGAGAGATACGAGGCAGTGGGTAATAAGAAGAGAAAGAGAGAGAAAGAGAAAGAAAAAGAAAGCGAGAAAGAGAGATAGAGACAGAGAGAGAGAGAGAGAGAGAGAGAGAGAGAGAGAAAAGCAAAAAGGGACTCGAGGAAGAAGAGATGCAATTGTAGTTCGAAATAAAGCAAAAGCAGGCGAGTCTGGTAAAAAAAAGTTCGGGTACCCTTTGAAAGGCCTCGTCGGGGGCCCAAGGGATGCTGCCAGCTCGCGGTAAAACTGGCTTTCTTCGTAGATAAGACAAAGCGGAGCTAAAAATGGCCAGCAAGTCCCCCCGAACGGTAGAACAGATGCTGATAAGACTTTGAGCATGAGATTGCGTATACGAAGGTCGGGTTTAAAAAAATCAAGTTCAATGTCAACGTTAAAATTGTACCTCAAAAAATTCGCATCCGCGAGGAACGTTCGCGTAAAATTGCTTTAGAAAATTGGATAGCAGAAATGATGCGAAAATTCATTTGCGATAACGTCCAACGTTGATAAGGGATTCACGTGCTTTTTTTTCGATTCGCATGCCTATACAGTTTTCGGTAGTTCGGCCTTTGCGAGCCGCCGAAATCGCAGAAATCGGAGGTCTTGGGACAAACGGCGTCGCAGAGACGGAGGGATGACGGCAAGAGAAATACAAACTCGGTATTGTTATCAGCCGCCATTGTCTCCAGGCGTGCCAACACAAATCCCCCCCTCGAAAACAAAGCCGCACCAGCGCGGTGCTGCCAACGGGGAATGCACAATTATTACACGCGCCCAAGTACTCTAGAACGTCGTAAGAAGCTTTAATTAACGGAGAGTCAGAGCGAGCATAGGCTTGCCGACCAACGTCTACGTATACGTATATGTATAGTACACCCGTGTGAGTGAGAGAGAGAGAGAGAGAGAGAGAGAGAGAAAAAAAGAGAGAGAAAGAGAGCGACGCCTCTCTAAGAATTATTTAAAAAGCTAAATTACTTCGTTGCACGGATGCCGACCGTTAACGAGTCGACAAGTACAGCCAATGGCGTAACGTTCGATCGAGTCAAGTATAAATTTCGTCGTGCGGACGTAGGCGAATGAAGAAAAAAAGAAAAAAAAAATGTAACAGAACGAAGATACAGAACCGTAAATCATAAATATCGGCACTTTTACCGATATCGAGAGAAAATTGGTACGATAAGAAAAAAAAAAAAGAAGAATTTTACGTTTTCGAAAAACATATACATAGACAAAACTATCGGGATGCCATTGGCGGCGTATATCAACGTTCTACCCGTCAGCCGGATATTCCAAAGTTTTTCAAGTTTTCGAGTAACTAGCCGGGAGCCGTAAAAAGAGTAAAGGAACCGTTCCAGGCTGTGCCCGACGGAAAATTCGCCGAAAAGTCCCTAGTTTGGCTCGAGCGTGAGCGACGAGTTAAAGGGGTAACCCAGGGGAATCCCTCAGATCGGGGAAATTCGTCTCTCTCGGGTCGTCTAGGTCCGCCTGATCAAGAGTGTCAACGGGGTGCGGTCACTGAGGTGCTGATCTTGCCGGATGTAAAGGGACAGTAGTAGTTTTTGTCGACGAGTTCCGGCGATTGTTTCGTTCACTGTGACGCAATCTCCGCTAACAACAGACATCTACGTAGATTAAATACAAAAGTCACGATATATCGTATAGAGCCGTTACGATCGTATCGAACAACGACTATATAGGTAGCTGTCATTAGATAAGGAATGGTGGTCGTTTACGTAAAGACAAAAAAAATATAATCGAAGACTCAAAATCTAATCGTGAACTCGTGGGATGGTTTAAAGCTATAAAAAAATCAAAATAAATATATGGTGGGGACTGTTAACCCTTTCGTGTATTCGTCTCATGCGAATTAGGATCAGCGACCTGGGACGGAGATAAGACTGGGAACGTGGGACGATAGCGAATCTGCAGTCTACATTGTTCAGAGTGTGATAAGAGGAAATCGAAAACCTTTCTTGTCCAAGAAAATGATATCTCGATAAAAATAAAATCGAGGTTGATTTTTCGAAAAAAAAAATTTTTTTTAAATTACCAACAGTCATTGAAATTGATGGTAACGTATATGGCACACGGTGCATCGTGACGAAACGTAGCGCGGATCGTTTTACGAGAAATTTCGTAAAGACGTGCAGTCAGAGGGAGATAAGAAAAAAAAATCAATTTCCAAAAAGCGATATAAGATTTACACGTATATCGCCCTTTCGAGAAACCTTACCTAAAATATATTCTCGCCCTTTGCAAAGTTTCTCAAGACCCGCGGGATTAAGTGTTCGCGACGTTCTCGTACCCAAAAGGGACTTCATTTCCCGATAGAGTTCGGCTCCTCCTCCCAAGTTCCTTTTCCACTGCGAAGCTTCGGAAACACGTCACCACTGTCCTACACATACGCCCACACACGTAAAACGAGCGCCAGCACACGTGGAGACTATTGACATTTGATCCTCTTAAAAAATACTTTTCGTACAGGGTAGTAGGGTAAAAAAAAAGAAAGAGAAAAAAGAAAAGCAAATAAAACCCTTGTCATTTTCCCGTGTCTCCGCGCATGGCTTATCACTCGACTCGACGACTCTTTGTATTCGTTGTTCGTGCCCAAGTTTTCCGAGAGGCGGGTGAGACGCGGGGTTCGTACGGTCTCCGTAAAATTCGTATGGGGTTCGGTACGGCGTCAGGACGATAAGGGGGTATTTTACGTAGGACTGGTGTATAAGGGTGACAGGACAGCGGGAGACACGGGAAGCGCAGACTCCGCGTATAACACGAAGCGAGAACCATTCGTGTAAAGTAGCACCGAGGGAACAGGGTTCGTCGAGAGCCGTGCGGTGAATTTAAGTTTCGCCCACGTCTCTTACCTACCTGACTCCGCCAACCCCGTCCTACCTCCGTCCATGCATTGACTCCGGATAAAAGGGAGGTTAGGATCAGCCGCTTCCCCGTCGATACGGAGACTTCCTTCCTTTTCTCACGGACTACTCCTCCCGATACACGGCCAAGAGCCAATATACGCGTAGTTTACCAGGAGACTATCCCGGTGTCTTCGTAGATTTTTAAGGTTGGCAATATTACCCGCCGAATGAAATTGTTGCCCCCCCCCCCCCCCAAGAAAAAGCCTCGTTCCCAGCGTCCCTGGTTACGGTACACGTGGCGCCAGTCGCGGACGAAAAATAATACGGTAACAACGTGAACTACTCACCGGCGTCCTTTGGCTTTCCGGACTTCTGGTGGACGCAGCAGCCGGGAATTACGGTGTGGAGGAGTCTGGAAGGTAAAGATAGAGAAAAAGAAGGAATAAGCGTCGGTAAGGATGCGCCATTGGCGTTGTCAGTTACTGGTGCAGACGGTCACACGTGGCGCGTGAGATCGAAAAAAATTGAAGGCTCGAACCGCAGTGAAAATGTGGAACGAGAAGAGAAGAGAGAAAAAATAGAGGAGCAGAGCAAAAGAGCGGGATGACTTCTAAAGAGATAGAACACAAAGAAAGAAAGAAAGAAAGAAAGAGGAAGAAGAAGAAGAAAAAGGTAAGTAACGACCGGCTTAATTTTAACTCGAGTCTCGTACGACTCGCGTGAATCCTATGGAAGAGCCTTCGGTAGAAGTAATCCCCGTCCCTGTAACAAGACCGGACTCTGGTTCGTAGCGATATAAAATCGCTGTTAATAAATCAAATCGGCTCTACTTGTTTAACGAGATGCATAAAGGTGGATATTCAGAGCGAACGATAGACTACGACTAACGGTGTAAGCGCCGAATGGTAGCGAATCGCGTATGATAATTCTCCTTTTTTTTTTTTCTTTTCCCAATGTAATTCTCTCTTTTTCCATCTGGCGCTACAGTTCAGCGGATACGACGCGGCACAATGTAAAACCCGTAATATAGACCGAATGAGCCATAAACAATTCGAACGTCGAATATAAATCATGTCCTTCCGTTAGAAACTCGCCCGTACAGCTTAAATCCAGGATTGACGTTGGCGCCGGCAGCCGCGCATGTAGCGAACCAGGCGACCTCGAGGAGGTTACGTGCGTGCGATACGCGATTGAAACGACAGGGGAAGATAGATGAGACAAGATAGGTCAGGTAAACAGAGAAGAAAATTACAAACCAAGAAGAAACATATGGGTGGACACGCATGTACACTAGCTACGTGCTTTTCAGGTCCACGAGCGAACGCCGAGAGAAACGCCCGAACGTCAGCGTCAAGACCGACTTCGCGTCAGCGTTGACCGTAGCAGCCGAGAAGCTAAGGGTCATTCGCAACGGAGCGACCACGCGAAATTTCAATCTCGACCTGGTAAATCCTCAAGGCCGTACACAAATGTACCGTCCGCCTCGAGGCCGAGACACGTAATATCTTCGTTAAACGCAACCCTGCGTACGCGAAGAAAAAAAACCCGCGCTCCGTTTCGGTTATAAATGTACATTAAGGTACCCCCCACAACCGGTAGGGGGTCTCTGATGCGAGGGTCTCATTTGTGAAACAGCCTTGAGGAGGCAACCCAAGAGAAGGTGGCGGCAGACCCTTATGGCGTCTCGTAACTAGGGCTCCCCACTGATGACAACGTATAGTCACCCTACGTCATTATTATCATGGAGTAGATTCGCCGAGATTTTCATGGTAGTAGGTTGGTGCCTACTGGTACTCTAGGTTGGTTGCCAGGGTAGAAAAGGAAAGCACGAAGGTACCAGGAGGCAAGAGGGCAGAGAAAGATAACATAAATTTATCTTAGTCGAAAAAGTGATCCGAGTCTGTCTTAAAGGTAAGGTCGTGCCGAGGTCAAAGTGGGTGGGGTGGGGGGTACCGTTGATCTTAAGCTGTCCTCTCCATCACCCTTTTATCCCGTTTTGTACGCAATATCGCTCTGGCCGACCTTAAGGTCTTTTTGTGTTTTTCCCCCTTTCACTTAACTCCCCCCCCCCCGCCCTGTACCCTTTTATACTTTAAGGTCAAATTTGGCCAGATCGATGCACTAAAAATATAGATATACATATATGTATATACGCATCCGCGTCGATGAATGTAGATCGTTGTCGTTGTACGTGCAATGTTATAATTATCATCGAAACGTGGTTCAATCGACGTAATCCCGATGAGAGGGCGTCGCGACGTCGAAATTACGAACTGCCGGAAATCAAGGTCTCGACTCGAGTTACGAGGTCGCCAATAGCGCCTAGCCGTCTCGTAAGAGGACGTGGGAATTACGATTTGGCCCGACACTCGGTCGAAGTATCGGTATACTGGTGTAACGCAGTGCCCCGTATGCACATGTGTAACTACACGGGTGCATATATGCACCGAGTCGAGTGGTACACGTGGCGGCGCAGTGCATAAAGTGTACTCGCTAAAAGACTGACTGGGCGACCGTACATACAATAGAGAAGCGCCGTAGAGCATATATAGAGATACGCATACGCATACGAACTTACTGTATACAAATATATAATATACATAAAATTTACATAACAAAATACAGTATATATATGTATACATATATATATATATATATATCGTCACTGCAGAAACGAATAGTCGAAGTTGCCGCCGGCCGAGAAATAAACTAGGGTTCGATAATGCGGCGAGACTTTCGACGCGGCTAATAAATACTCCGGCCTGCCACGAGGAATCCGATCCAATTAGACTGATTTATTATTTTAATTGCAAATGGTAATTTGCCCGCTTAGTTATTCATTAGCGGCCGATGTGAATAAATGGTCGTATGCAGCGACACGGTGCGTTCGACTTTAATAAACCAAGATTGATCTACGAATCTACGTCTATGCGTACACGTATACACATACGTGCCGGACGTATCGATCGATCGATTTTATACACCTCGAGAGAAAACATCGATCCTCCCTATTGCGCGCGTGTATAAAATAATTATTATCGGATACATCGCGAGCATGAAAAAACAAGTGCAACAAGCGCATTCTCAAAGTGACAGCATTTATCAAGCGTCTGACAATATTGTGCGTATCGGTTTCATCTGTTACGCACATGGCGCGTCCTGCCGAGGAAGGCCTGGTGTCACTGGTGGCGAACCGAGGAACGGCCGTACGAATTGTACGTATGTGATGCCTAAACTTACAATTACGGAAGGACGTGCGCGCGTGTGTGTACATATGTGTATACATATGTATGTATATATCAAGAGTACTCGTGGACATCGCAGTGCTAGACATCCGGTACAATACCCCCAGATATAATGGGGGCCGCCAGTTCCTTGCATTGTTCGAAGGTTGCATTATGCGTTTACGTGTGAAGCACACACGCGACGACAAGCATGTATGGAAAATTGCGTCAGCGTGTTCCGTATGCGACAGCCTGCATATCGTTACACGCGTAACGCGTGTGGGTTATACGTTAAAATACCGTACGGACCCGTGGCTGGCCTGAGCATAGAGATATTAAATTAGGTAAGGTTAGGTCGTACCGGTGAATGGTAACGAAACGGGAGGGTCGATGGTAAAGATAAGAGAGAAAAAAAGAAATAATAATAATAATTCGACAGATCCCCCATACGCGGGTTACAGTATAAGTCCTTGAAGGAGTGATGCTGTGACTATCCCTATCTGGACCCCATAAATCTTCTACGATCGGATGTAATTGTCTCTGATGGAGTGGAGAGTGAATATAGCCGTGGGGCGAGACAGTCGGGATTACGGTGAGGTTATGGTAATAATTGCTAGGAGGTCAAGAATCCCTAGGGACTTTGTTCGAAGTAGGTTGGCAGGCCTTGCGTTATCGGTACGGGACGACGAGGATACAGGGTGGATTCTTGAAAAAGGTGATAAGGTCGTACGATTGGATTTGGGTGATGAAATAATGCTGTTTGACAGGCGCCGTGTTTTTCTGTGCTAATCGTCCGATAGTACGTGACGTAGTAAGGTGAATAAAGGCGAAGGCGGCTTGGGGAAAAGTGTGGGATTCGTTCTGGGGTACAGAGGGGGGGGGGCTGGAGGGGGGTAGGAGTTAATATCTAGTGATAAACTGTGCCCGTGCCCCAGGGTTCTTTTAGGAAGGTATACGGCACTGCTGCCGGAAAAGGTATAGGGTGGGACTGGCAAGTTTCTGCTATAAGATGTCCCGTACGTAAATAAGAAAAATAAGGCATAGCCTTTTGCGCAAGAGGAAGACGTTTCTATAATTCACGTTGGGCGCCGAGTACTTTTTTTCCATTGGGCCTCCCTGCGGGGCAATAAAACTTGCAGCGGGAAGAACGCGAGACACTCGCTGTACTAAATATACCCGGGGCCGATGCGAAGAGGCGGAACGTGTTGGTCGCGCGTAAGACTTTGGGAAACTGTCGGATTCGAGTTTACGCAATCGAGACCTTTTATTTGGCAATTCTTGTGTTCCGGGGATACAGTCGGCTGAAAAAGTATCCGTGGACCGTTACGAATTTGACAGTGGGAAAAAAATTCGTGGGTTAATCTGGAGCCAGTGGTTTTTCTTCGTTAATGTCGCTGACAATTTCCTTAGAGGGGTGAAATTTTGAGAAAAAAAAATTCATTGGCACCCCTGACGTGTGGGTACTCAAACGAACGGATATTTGTTCTGCAGTTTAATTTTGACGATGGATTTTATTTTTTTTTCCTTCTTTTTGTTATCCAGAAATTTTCAAAGTCTACTGCGTACTGGAATGCTGCGAAACGGCTGGACTCTGACTTTCCGGGAACAGCGCGGCCATCCTGGACCCGACCTTTGCGGGTTTACGTGAGACCTTATTTCCTAAGCAGAGACCGAACGGATGACCGTTTCCGGTGCTACGAAACGCTCGCAGTTCACTGGCCGCGTATTATGCGTAATTGACTAACGTAAGGAGACTTGGGATTCCTGGGTACAGTGTACGCTCAGGGCTGGTGGGCATCGCGAGGATAACTCAAGCGGCGCGAGTCTCTCGATCGAATCGGGAGAAGCGGAGATTTTGGAAATACTCGTATCGCATCGAGCGTAGAGATCATTAGTCATTGTCGCGTACGCGCGGAAGTGTTTCCAAGAAGATTGCGGTAAGGAGTTTCTGGAAGGAGTGCGCCGACCTAAGGTGAGGTCACTAGCGTGAAAGAGGAAAGAGGAAGGAAACGAGGGGAGGAGAAACCGGAAGCTCTAAAAATTCCTCGTAACCGTGGGCATGGCGGAAACCTCGAGCAAAGAGATGCGATAACGTTGAAATTTTCATTCCCATCCAGCCGTTGAGCAGAAACGTGGAATTTAAAAGAAAAGAAATTCGGAAATCGACATCTTTCTAAAAATATCTATAATATTTAATTAAGAGTGTAAAAAAAGTTATGCAATTTTGTGCGACGCACCTGCGCAGTGCAGCGGCGCACTGGATCCAGGACCCTGCCGTCCTCACAGTAAATGAATAAATGCACCTGTAAAATCATAGATCAGCTACGTCCCTGCCCGTAAAATATTTCTTAAAATTATTCCAGCATATCCGCCAGTCGTACAATCGTATCAGATACGTAACTGAAAAAAAAAAAAAAAAATATCCCAGCATCCGACAATTCGATACCACTACAAGAGACACGAAAAAGGAGTTCACAATTTACCGACGATCTAGTTCTCGAAACCATAGCCGACCCCCTCTCCCAAGGGCTGGACCAAAGAGTCTATTTAAACGATTAATCGAGGTTGACCACATTCTATTTCCGGCCGGATGCCCGACCTCCATTCGCCGCAAGATTCGAACGCGCCGATACGCCATCTCGCCACAGATTTCTCTGAATGTCCGTTTGGCGTAACATAAAAAAAAAAAAAACATATTCCTCCCAACATATCCATACGCAATAAACACACGGCACATAGAAACTGGACCAAAGTCGTAATCCGGCACGTGGGATGAATATCCGAGACGAGTCAGAAAAAAACAAAAATCAGTAACCTCTGACGTCAGGGCCAACGGAAAAGTCAAGTCCTTCCTCCTCCCAAACGGATATTTATATAAGAACAGCCTGCGGCTCGTGGGAGGTCTCGACCACGTTACACCCTGTCGTTCGTATGTTTTTGGGCTTAAAAAAAAAATTTTTTTTTTTTTTAATATTACCTTACGCTCGACCAACCTATAAATACCCATAGGCCTCGTGCGCAAAATCCATTACGCGTCCGTCAGAGCCAAGAGACACCAGACACGTGCGTGAATGCACTATTTCTAATTGTCCCATTAATTTTTCCCCATGCAGTCAGCAGTCGTACGTTAAGCCGCGTATTCACAGGGACGATATTTATGCATGGAGCCCACGGCGGCGTATCGTCCGATAACAAATGGTACGTGTCGCTCGGCCGATTACAGACTCTGATACAGATTCGAGCCGTGTAAACGTAGGCAGCACGCTAAGGACCGAACGATACGCGTATTAATGCACACGACGCTCGTGATTCGCTGCCGGTTCCAGGCACGTTTTTAATCTTAGCATCGACAGCGTCGCTGCTGGTCACGTGGGTTAAACGCGAAACACGCGATTACATACGAGAGAACGTGTGATTCGGTCTTCGCGAGTGTCGACGCTGTCACTTTATTTTTATTTTTTCCCCTGCGTGCGTCGCTCTTCCTTGCCCTTTCGCGTGACGCGCATCCCGCACGGAGGAGGCTGCATGGAGAATTGCATAACCAGTCGCGCTGAATGGATACACGCGTTATTTCGATGCTCGAGGTTAAATCCCGCGTCTTGCGCGAGAGGAAACGTTTTATCGGATATCCGTGAATGCAGGGAGTACAGATTTATTTCCGAAAAGTAACGTCAATGTACGTATTTCGGTGAAAAATTAATTAAGGTCACGAAAAATTTGAAAAAAAAAAAAAAAAATTCCCTCCGAATAAATCAAAGGACCCGTGCGATTTATTAATTACCAACAAAAAATAATAATCATTAGGAAAAATTACTCTGCCCAAAAGTTTTTCTCAATGCGTCCGGACGCGTTAAAGTGCAGCCGGGAGTAAAATCGCACGGGCTTGTATCGCTTTGAAGGAATTTACCGAGAGAGACGCGAGAAAGCCGTACAAATAGCATCGATATTTGTAAAGCATCGATATTTATAAAGCAAAGAGAAAGACAGATATGGGCCGAGCGCAAATACGCGAAAAAAGAAAAAAAAGAAATTTAACCGTAAAACAAACTCGAGTATATAAAAGTGACAGAGAACGTCGCTGAAAATAAAAGAAAAAGATCCACATCACGCATGAATGTAAACAAAAATTATATTCAAAGCACGAAAAGCATCTTACACAAGTTGATTGATATTTTACTCAAAAAAAAAAAAAATTTGCAAACATTCCTCCCCCCCCCCATCCACATACACCCCAAAGTACTGCGTTTAAAATCTCATAATTTTCAGATAATAACATTATTTCACTTCTCGAGCCAAGAGGATCCCCCCCCCCCCCCGCCGTCCACAAACTACGTAACTCAAGAGTTCACTTTCTACACGCTATATATATATACGCGCGCGTAAAACTCCAAAGGAATGAAAAAACAACGAAAGAAAAACGAGGATATACGGCTGAAGCGTGAAACAGAGCTCGGAGTTTACGAGACGAAGATCATCGGGTTCCCGTGTAGAAACGTGAATCCAGGCGCAAGAGAGAGACGTTGAACGTCGACGAGGAACGAAGCCGTTTGACGTTAAACGGATCGACCGTTAACGATCGCCGATCGTACATCAGGATCGGCAACGATCTCGCGCGATCGTTAGGCTCCTGCGTGAGAATATTATGAGAGTCCGTCCTTACGAGAACCACCGGGTGTTACGTTATCAGAGCCTTGCGAAAATTTCGAATCGATGCATCAGCAGTCTTTGCCCCGGGCCCACGGAACGGTATTGTCGTCCCTTTTTATTTTTTTCCTACGATCCCAGCATACTACACGCGTGTACAGTTCCTAGTCGAAATTTCTCGGATACGTTACGGGGTCCACTGAAAACATCGTCCGTCCCTGCGCGACAACAATGACGATCGATTACCATAGTTTAACGTTGATTTCTCCCGTTTAACCGTGTACCACGTGCTTACCGGTAAGGTCCCTGCTGTTTCTGTAGCGGAGTGGATGCGATAAGCGGCTACTTGGTTTACACCAAGTTTCCTCCCGACGGCTTTTGCCTACCCAAAGAACGGGAAGTCGGCTGTTTGTACAACCTACTTTCTCCGCCCCTGACGGTTTGTCGATTTCCTACCCGTTTCGCTACCACCGAGAGGGTTGGTTACTGCTGTTGTAGCACGTGGTATATATATACACACGTAACAGGGAAGTTCGCAGAATATGCAGATAGAGATAACGCAGTAGATAAGGATGGAGAAACAGATAAAAAAAAATAAAGACACAACGACATAAGGTTGTCAGATATCAACCTGCAGTGGGATATAGGTCGACGAGTATATACTATATGTGTGTGCGAGATAACGAAAAGTACAGAAGACACAGGACAAGGGAAGAAAAGTTTTTTCGATTTGCGCGAACGCGATTCGATTTGTTTCGTCAGTCCTTCGCGGTCGATTTATTTTATTTCGGATACCCGGTATATACGGTACTCGGTCCTGTGCTTTACGGATATTCAGGAGGAGTCAGTCACGTCGTATTATTACGATCTCGCATATATGTATATAGAGGAAGGGAGCGGTGCGCGGTCCTTTACGAGCGGTGATTTTCAAACTGATCAGGCTGCACGATATGAGCGAGACTCGACGATAAATTCGGGCAATTTTCTAGGATCGACGAGAATCTGGCAAAGTATTTTAGCGGACGGTCCTACGGTTTCGCTGATAAGGTAGAAAACTGCGAATAGCGTGGGACGCCGATATAGAGGAACTTTGTAAAGTTTAACGGGTCTTCCACGTCGATACGTATCGTCATTGTGGCTAATGATCGCGCAGTCGATATCGCATCTCCGTACAGCGTCACGCTGTGACTGTGAGACTCGGGAAGTTTCGCGTGGACGTCGGAAGACGCCGGGGCGTCGCCCGTGAGCGACGTCGCGAGGTCTCCGGGGGGGTAGGGAAAAAAAGTTTTCGAGCGTCGTGGTAGCAGACAGTCGGCCGGCGGTATATTCCGAGTGAAAACTTTTGGCGATCGTTCCGCGTGCGACCGCTGTCTTGGATCGGAGATAACGGCAGGAAGTGGTACCGGTACGAGGGCGTTAGCGGGACCGGAAATGCACCGGGGCAAACTACGCCGGGAGTACAGAGTGCACTTCCGTGCACTCGGAATTTATCTCCATTAGCATGCACTCGTCCTGAGAGGCTGGGAAGTCCCTTTAATTTGGCCCTTTTACAAAATTAACCCAGGCATCACGAGGTCGCAACTGCATCTGGGGCCCACTGGGGGGGAATTACGTACGAAAGTGCATCGTAGCTGCAGTGCTGATAGAGAAGGAGAAAAAAAAAATATTTTTTCTTCACCTCGCGCCATCGCGCTTGTCGCCGCACAGGATGTTACCGTAGCAACGAAAGAGAGAAAATTTTTCACACCTTAAAAAAAAGTGCATCGCCTGGGTCGTCTTGGCGAGTGCATCATTGGCATTGAGAATGCAGCTGCGAGTTGTACAAGCTAACGTAAATCGTGCCAATTGCATCACAGAAAATTTCTTAAGAGCGTAACATGACGAAGCGCACAGACAGCCGGCATCCATGGTGTCCCTACGTTTATTAAAGTGCAACGGCGTCTTATGCAAGATGCATTTACCTGCAGTGACCTGATGCACCGAACGCCTGGAGTCATGCAGGGTATTTAAAAAATTCATAAAACAAAAAAGACATGTACTAACTTAGAAGTAGGCGAGGGGGGAAGAATTTCCGAGCGGAAAAAAAAGATATTTTAAATAGTGCACCGAGCTAAATGCATCGGTGAAAAAAAAACGATGACGCACAAAATTATGCACCCGTTCGTTCCGGGCCGAAGCCAATGCCGAACTCGACGTCCTCGGGTGTCTCGAACGTGGGTTCGTTACGTGTCCGTGATAGTGCAGCTTGTAAAGTGGAAAAAGTGAATGGTCCCGGCCTGGTACGTCCTTGGGACATCCTACCGAAAGACTCATCCTTGACTGTGTAAGATACATATATTCTAAGCACCGGTGGCTACGTCCCAATAAGCTTCGATACCAGCGTGAACAAAAATGGCCGATGCTAAGGAATTCCCTCGAGTAAAAGATATCTGTGTCAAGAGTCGATTTGCCGAGCGACAAATAATCAAACGATTATTCGCTCTCGCGTACGTCCGATACGCGCGATTAATAACGATTGACAAATGTCAAGGGTAATGTCGCTCGCGTTGTGAATAGTCGCCGCTGCGATTACGAGCTTACGACGGACACGCATCATGTTTTATCGCTCCTTTTCCATTTACTCTGCAAGCTTATCGTACCTTTATTTTCAGCGCCACGAAGGATACGAGACACACATATATATGTATACTGGCTGTTTGAATAATATCTAGAAATGGCGCGTCTTCGTATTATTTCTCGACTCTCGGTACAGTCCGGTATGCAGGAGACGTCAAGAGAATGGAAAATGCGAGAAGAGGATGAACGTCCGAGAGGAAAGAAAAAAAATAAAATAAAAATAAGTACAAGAGGACATTCAGTTCTTTCGATTCCTCGGAGGCGAAACTTCCGGCGCCACCGGGTTTCCCCCCCACCGGCGCCCACCCAGTCCCTGGCCCCGTCGCGACGCCCCTTCCGTCCGACGTTCGGTTAATTTTTCCGCGAATGGAAGGCACGTACGAGAACTTGTTTTTGCAGCGAGTGCAACTCGACTGCACCGCGAGTGGATATACGAGTGGAAGACGAGTGGACCGTATAGGGAAGAGATGATGGACCAAAGTTAACTGAACTGAAGCAAGTTCGTATCAGCGGGAGGACCTGAACGACATAACCGAAGACTAATTTTTGGTATTTTGGAAATTTGAAGGAGTGTGAAGAAAAAAAAATTCACATGTGGACGCGTAGAGAAAATTTTCGATGAAAAAAAAAAATTAATAAGATATCGATCGATCAAAAACGATAAGAAGCACGTGGACGCAGACCCGGCGAATCCGATAGGAATAATTGGCTCCACTAGGTCCGACTTAGGCAGACGTCGGGAGAGGCTGGGTCCGATTGATCGATACCACGTGAACGTAGTCGCTGACTGGGTTAACGTGCGGCTCGACCTTGTTTCTTGCCGAGGTCCCTCCGGACCTCGTGATTCTATCCAAAGCGCCATCTGTAACCGGTGAAGCCGTATTCGAGAGTTGGAATAATAAGAGGAGACTCGTGCGGATGGGTATACGAGCCGAGGGTCCCTGGGTCAACCTGGACCGTGACAAGGATTGAGTGATAGCGCGGGCGCACGATAACGGGGGAGTCGCGGACTACGTTCAGGAAGAACCACAGGGAATATCCAGCTGGTGTACGCGAGAATGAATATTTCCCGTGGAGAAGATCCAAGGATTAGAGAACTGGCTCAACCGGGTGCACGAGGTGGATTAGGTATACGCTACATCCAGATACCGTTATTAGTATCCAGCCTAGGGTACAGAAGGGGACGCGAGTTGATCAGAGGAGCAAAGACACACTGGAGAACGGATGAGATCAGAGTAGCCGAATTGATTCTGAGCTTGCACGGACTTCCGTGCAAATTGCAGGATACGGGAGGCGGTCTGAGTGCAAAACGTAATAGGGTAGGAAATTGAACGTGGGTTCGGGTGCACCAGCTCAGTCCAAGCCTGAATACGCTATAGGATGAACCAGGGTAAAGGCTGTCATTGGTGAAACCGGTAAAACTGAATCTTATATGAGAAATGGAGTTCAAGGAAGGTCAGGTTAGGTCTACCCCAGGAGTTCATCCATGTATACCGGGCGTATACACGTAACAGATGGTCCCTGGTGCCAGAAGCGGAAGTACCGGCACTTAAGGCCCAAGAGAGCAGCCAGAGTTCAGATGGGTCTCATCGGTGTGAATCGAGGGAGGATCTAGACGTAAGATCACGGGATCCAGGAATCGTGCGAAAGCTAGAGATCGCTTGTCCGATGTAAAAGTCGATTGAGATCGTGAAGAGTTCGTCTCGCGAGAAAACAAGGTCGCAGTCGGTGGCTCCGTGTCGGTCGTCAAAACGTGCTCGAGTCATTTGTCCATGTTTTACGAGTTGGCCGACGTTGGTCGTATCGATTCTCAAGACGGGTTTCGTTATTACGATTTAACCCGGAGAAAAAAGAAAATAAAAGCCGGCCGGTTAAATCGTCAAGAGATCTCTCTCTCTCTCCCTCTCTCTCTCTCTCTCTGTAAAGTGACTTAATTTGTATAGCACATTTGATCAAACTGTTACGCAAGCCTTAAAAACGTAAGAGGCGTGCATGCAAATACGTGTGCGTATATGCACGTTAAAAAAGCCAAGCGTAGATGTACATAATTAATTTAACACGCGAACCGAAACTGCTCGTGACTGAAGCGCGAGAGAGAGAAAAGTAAAAAAAAAAGATGAAATAATAAAGCTCAAGATATTTTCATGGCCGTCGTACACGAATGCCGTGTGTACTAGCGCGTAAACGTGGCTACTTGAATAAGTCGAGCAGTCGAGCACTCGAGTGTCATGAAGGATGAAGGATGTGGCACAAAGCGAACATTTTTACAGAGGCAAACCTCTCGAACGCTGCCCTCCCGGCCGGAGCTTGGGCTCACTCGATAGTAGGTCAAAAAGAGTGTGCGAATGCAAAGCCGGGTTTAACGGGAAAGGGGCGCGTTTACATGAAGCCGGCGAATTCTTCTTTTCGAGAAGGGCAGTTCGAGCCGACAGGATAGACGCGGAGCGACGATTAGCTCAATGAAAGAAATTCAATTTTGATAACTGGGCTAAATTTTACATGGACGCCGGTAAATCGGATTGGCTGAACGAGGTACGGTTGCGGTGACGGGGGCAATATATGGGTCGCTGAAAAAACTATTTAAAAAAAATCCCAAAAAAATTTTTTTACTCAAAAAAAAAAGTAGAGTTCATCCAAAGCAACGTACTACCGTATACGAATGACTTGTACAAACAATGAAAACGTGCAGTGAGAATCCGACGGTAAAAAAACGACTCCGTGTACTGAATAAAGGAAAGAAAATTTGAATTTTCCCGCCGTTACGAAAAAGCATCGAAACTCCGTGCGCGACTAACGTCAACGGCTTAACGTTCCTTTGAAACGAAAACGATATTCATCGACGAAACGATGGCTCGAGTCATTTGCATGGCTTCTACCGTAGATTTTAGAATTTTCGATTTACCACCAAAAAAAAAAAACATGGCCGTCCTCTGTCGATTCTCACGTGATTTCATGGTAATACCAGTTTACCCAGAGGCTTAAATCACTGAATCCGTCGAATTTCAATCGCGACAATGGACCGTCGTCATTTGCCACTCGATTAAATCCTATCGACGACGGCTTCGATTCGACTTACCGAAGTCCGACGTCGGGCCAATATAGTCCGACCCGAGCGTCCTCGTTAAACCACTGCCGACGCCCCCTAACGCCAGGCACGACAAAACTAATCCAGAAATCGACGCCCTTCGCGTCGAGTGAAATCTACATTTTCATCGAGCATCTCGGTATGAACGGATCTACAAGAAAAAAAAAAAAAAAAATTCTCTCCATCTACCTAAAAATACGTACACGATGCCTACGGAAAATATTCATTACAAAAAAAAAAAAAATCTTTCCAAAATATTCCGACGACAACCGATACCGATAATTGAACGTGAAGCCGAAAACAGATCGATCGATTAGTCACGCTCGATTAAACAGCCGAGAAGTAGCGACGGAGCCTCCTGCACCCGTCTTCGAGTTAAACCCGTGAAAAGCCTAAGCAGTCCTTTGCGCCCGGCAATGTCGTCGAGTACCGGATATTAAAGTCCCATTAGAGACGTCAGAAGGTATTCTCGAGGATCGCGATAGCCTCGAGAGTGAAAACGTAAGGACCGAAGGAGGTCGCAACGATAAACATTGACTTCTCCTCGATCCGTACAGATCGTATCGTAAAGGCCTCCGGACGTCCCGAGCGATATAGATATACGTCAAAGTGGGGAACAACTGAAAAGGTTCTCACAATGAAAGCCAAGAATTGTCCGGCATTGAAAGTCAGCCGGGTTTATTGACATCGAGAAGAAGGAAAGCAAATGGGATTCGATACAGCGTCGCGAGCCGGCGTCGTTCTGGTATCGGGAATGGGAATCGGATTGCCGTTGCGACGCGTGGCGTCTACTCGTGTGTATCCATACGAGAGAAATAGGGGATGCGCACGAAGAGTAAGAGAATACATAGAGAAAGAGAGAGAGAGAGAGAGCGATATAAATAAAAGATAGCAGGTCTAACCGTACAGAGGAGACGAGGACTGGTGACTAACGTCG
Organism: Calameuta filiformis; assembly: GCA_030142265.1. Lineage (NCBI taxonomy): Eukaryota > Metazoa > Arthropoda > Insecta > Hymenoptera > Cephidae > Calameuta > Calameuta filiformis. The sequence goes on from JARQSU010000637.1 coordinate 67,392, forward strand.
TCTGGGACGGGGCTTCATTTAAATATGGCGGAGAGAGCCTCGTGGGGCGTCGCTCAGTCTACCGCGTTTCCTCGTAACGTCGCCAACCGTCGAGAGTTCAAGCCGCACGCCAAACCCGAGACGCCTGGCGTCGTCGACGCATAGAAACGGCACGACAATATCCCGTGCCCTCGTCCTGTCACTTACTAATTCCCTAAGGGTTACACGTTGCGATCGCTCTGGTAAATAGTGCGGGGGAACAGCCGCCAGGCGGCGCGTCGATCGCGAACGTGGCGGCCGTTTGAAAATTGATCACGCCGTGGAAGCAGACAGAACGTTTCCGCGTATGACGCACTTATACGAAATCTGTACGCGCGATTGGTGTGTATAAAAAAATATATATAAAAAAAAACAATTAATCATCGACCAAGGAAAGAGAAGTCGACGAGTGCTGCCTTCGGAGATTGATTCGTCACGATGATACCTATTGACGGTGCTTATCGATCGGATTGGCCGACGGCGAGCTGTTGGCGTGACGGCTCGGGCGCCGTGTCAATAGCGGATAGCGTAAGCCAAACGCCGCTACGTAATCTCGGTTATCCTGATGTTCACGCGTCTACGTTACACACGCCGTGGATGCAGATACGCGCCTAGGCTGTTGGGGTACGTAGCTTCGTGGCGAGAGCGATAACATTATCGCCGGTGGTCAGGGCCCGATAGGCTTATCTCGTAGAAGCACAATGAAGCTTAATGGAAAGAAACAGTGGGGTGTCTGTCTGACATTTTTTTTCTCGATTCGATGAAAAAAAAAATTTTTTTTTATTCATACCCACTTATTTTCCCGCGAAACAAGCCACGATTTGTACAATGCAGAGACAAGCGCGATTTCGCGAAGTCACGCGAGTGTCGATCGACGAAATTCGAAGAGACGAAAAATCCCAATAGACCTGGCAAAGAAAGAGCAACGCGGACGAGAGCCGAGGAGCTTCGTTTACGTTTTATCGAGCGATCGAGATCGCCGTCGCGGTATAACGAAAGGAAATTTTCTCGAGAGACCGTGAGGGCGCATTTCCAAGCGCGACAATCGGAATCGCGTGAAATCACGAAGGTTAGACAAAAATTTTCTTCTCGATCCTCGCAAAAGTGGGACGTCGCTCCAGCCCGTCGCCCGCGTAGCGAAATACGCTCCCCTCGCACTATCGTTATTCAGAGTCCCAATAACGAAAAAAAAAATTTTCCAACGCCGATTGAAAACAGACAAATAAATATTTTTCGGTCCTCGAGCATCCATCGTCATCCCGAACCGAAGATTGTCCCCCGATTCGCCACCGCCGAGCACCCTCCCCTCCCGCCCTTACGTCGCCCCTGATACCAGAGAAACGAATCGCACCAACTCAACGAAGTAAACACTCGAGAGGCGCCGCGGCACTCGGGATTCATTGGCCCAAGAGCACGTGACGACGCCTCCGTTGAAAAGCATTGGAACGACGCGTCGGGCGAAGGCGAATCGCGTCTAGGGGGGGGGGCAGAGGGGGGCAAAGCTCTTGCCACCGCCATTTCACTAGTTATGACGTACGTAGTCTACCCGTGGGAGAAATATAATAGTCATATTAAAATTTAAAATCTACATATCCACCCTCGTACGTGCGGTGCAGCTTTTTCGCGAGCCGATTCAGCGTAGCCGAACCGCGGCTAATCGTGAAAAGGGAAAAGGGAGTGCCGGAGAGTAGGGGGGGGGGGATGAGAAACGAAGAAGGGGGGAGAACAGGTCATGGTAGAAAAGGTCGAAAAAAAAGGGCCGAGCAACCCCATGAAGGTTTTTTATCCACGTAGAAAAAAAAAAAAGAGGAATGCCACGATAAAGGGCTAAGGAGAATTTTTCCTTATATATAAATGTCTTAGATATATTTTCGTTATATCGATCATATGCTGTTAAGTTTATATATATATATATATATGTATAGCGAATAGACGGAAACTGGTATGCAGTGTATCCGAAGAGATGGTACCAACCGAATGGACAGATAGACATAAGAGAGAAGCAGCTGTCGAATGACGTCACTACCTGTCTTACGGCTCCACATACCTCCCAAGGGCTGTAGGTCAGCTTCGCGCAGCCCGTATACTACGTCTTCGTTATTATCGCTCTGGGACGTAACACTTGCCCGCCGTTTCGTATATTCCAATTGTATGTACCGGGTGTGTATAAACTCGCGTGCGCCTTTAACGTGTATCGGTCGGTCCGTGTTACGCGGAGCCCATAAAGCACGCGCAGTTCTCGTAACGAAGTTACGTGCCCTAACGAAGCGACCTTAACTCGAGGACTGGGCGGAACGAGAGGAACGCGGATTGTGACCGGTATAGTAGATTCGTCGAGTTTGATGCTGTTATGAATATGTGTGTGCGTGTGTGTGTGCGGGTGAGAACTATAGTACGTTCAAGCTTAGTCGAAACGCGGTATAGATCGAAAAGGGCAACCGATTCGACAGGTAAAAGTTTGTTGTTCGAAACGAACATAACCTCTGATACCGTAGCGATCGGAAGATGGATGACTGAGGAAGAATCAGTCATTTAGGAAAGAAATGATAACAGACGCTCGCGCGGGGATCCCGTGTGTCTGTTGGGTATAGTTTTTTTTTTTTTTCCATTTTCGAGTAACTTTGACAAATCGCAGAAAAAGTCAGGATTTCGATTCGATGCCGTGACGTATCCGTGGGGTTTGGTGGGTCGACGCTATTTCCACGCATTGTGTCGGTCTAAATTTGCCGAGATACGACGTTTACGGGTTGAGAGCGAAAGAGTCGAAAAAAAAATTCACGTGAAACTGGACAAAAAAAAAACTGAGATCGAGGACTGCCCCCTCCTCCTCTGCGGATTCCGAGAAAACGACCGATAACGAAATAAAACAATTTATCCCGTAGTCTATTTCTGTATCGTAGGCCGTGGTTCTCTCAGACTTTAGTTATCAATAAGTAATCCGCACGGCTTTATGAGCTCGATAAGAAAATCGATTCGATCGACTCCAGTCGAGTGTTCGTAAATACGGTAAAGCACGAGTTTTCACTCGACTCCGTACGTAACGTGTGCGTAGCCGATGAAAAGAAGAAAAAAAATTCTATTCAACTTCAACAATGAAAAACCATGGCTAGTTAAACGACAACAATATTAAAGGGGCTAACCTACGATTTGTTTTAGCTTTTTTTTTGTATTCAAAACAAACAACACCGGGAATTAATCGACTAATGGGGAAAAAAAAATTCAACTTATTCGCAATCCTCCCCCAACGTACGCGCGACGAGATACAGCCTGAAAAATAAACCGTGAAAACGAATCCGTAGACAAATTTATTCGAAATGACAATCCCGAGCGACGGGAGTTTGACACGTTGTTAAAAAAAAAAAATCAAACACCTCTGAGTGCATGAATATTGGAAAATCGTAACCACCCCCTGTATCATATCACATGTGTGCAATATAAACCGTTATTATTCAGCGAGTAAAACGAAAGTCGATACGATTAACAGTCGATTCGTAATATTCGAAAATACGTTGTGAACATTTTTTTTTTTTGAAAACTCAGTACCTGCTTCTGTCTAAAATAATTCGCTAAGATTGAATGTTTCGTGGATATCCAGTAGGGCATTTCAGTGGCAGGAGATAAATATTTACCTTGACCGTTTGCCCGCTGTAAGATTCTAGAATTTCAATCGCGACGGTCAGGAGCCAATGGTTAAATTCCGAATTCCTACCTCGTCAAAGACTTCGATCCTCCGTATTCCTCGTTCCCTGCTCCCTCATTATCCCTTCACTATGTTTGACTGATTTGAGGCTTTGTGTCTTTGACTCTCTGACGTTTGCGCCGGCAGCCAATAAATACTTTCGTACCATTGAAAGCAGCCCTAATACTGCTTTTCCCTTCTGTGAAAGAGGAATGTCCGTGTGCGTATAACGCCTACGTAAGTTACGCACGCGTAACCCGTATGAAAACGCTGAGAATCGTAGGCGTACAGGACCGAAATTCAAGTGACTCCATTTCCGCGAGCACAGCGACTTTCGAGCTACGTAAGCGCGGAATTAAAACGAATTCCCGTGCAAAGAGAATTCTAAGTACAGCCCGAGAGAAAAATAACCTAGTCGCTCACAGACGCTGTCAACGGACTGATAGAAAAATTATGTCCACTAAAATTTGTAATATTCGAACTCGTAGCCAAATGAACTTCGAGTAATTAAATCGGAATATTGCTTTATTTAAAAAATAAACGACATACAAGATACCCGTGATGAGAAGCACGTGAGAGCTCATCTCCGACGGGTGGAGAGTCAACTGTAAGAGTGCCGAGGTCCATAGAGAGTCCAAGGGTAACAGGAATAACAAGAATGGAGAAAGAAGGCCGAAGAGAAGACTGCAGAATGAAATGGAGAGATAGAGGATAGAGAGAGATAGAAAATTACAGAAGACTGTACCTTAATATTTTTGTATAGTCGGATACACACGCGGCAGAGAATAGGATTTGACCTTTCGAACTAATAATAATTAATAAAAATTACTCACATTCACCGAGTCCTGCCGATAACGTGGATAGACGTGAAACCGGCGTTTCGATTCTTTGTTCCAAGTTTCCTCGTCGTCTCGTAAACCACGAAGATTTTCACTGAACTAAACTGAAGGGTGCAACTCGGCATGAAATGAAATGCTCCACAGCAAGGGAGAGAGCACAGTATAGAGGGGAAGTTCGGATCAGAACGAGGGTGCCTGAGTGTGTACGCGCGTACATGTGTATAGAGAAGGCCACAAACTTAAAACGAACCACACAGGCACTGTTCACGACTAGTGTTCAATAAAAAGCTTAACCCGGTTTAACACGTACGGGAGATTCTATTCACTGTCGACTAGTTCTAAAGGTCGAAAATAATGCAAGCGAATAAGCGACAAGGCTTAACGATCCCGATTTACGATTCTGACGGACCTTTATTCTTCGCGAGCGGGAGCAACGAAACGGCCCCTCGAACGGTCGCGGCTCGACTGAGGCGCCGGCGTGTTTATTCCCCCCACCACTCGGTACCCCTACTCTCCTATTCACCCCCCACTCACCATACATCCAATTCCTTCCCCTACAACGCTTGGACGCCTACGCCCGGGGCTCAGCTGTCGCGCAGTGGTGCTCACGAAAAATTTGCTTCTCCTTATCGAATCATCTTTTTCTTCTTGTTATCTTCTCTTGATTATTGACTATTGCTCAAAATACTCAACAGGCTGTCGGGCATTTTTCTTCCTCCTTAAAACGTCATTTCCGTACTCCTGATACGAGTACAGTCAATTCAAGGTAAAAATTCTCGAATACGTTTCTCTATACTGTCTCGAGGAAATCTCATGATCCTTTAGCTTGGGACTTTCATAACATTGAGGATAATCCGATAAGACTCTGTACTGTCCACAAGCCGTATATTATTACAGTTACAACTGATAAGAAATCGGTACAGGAAGTATAGCTCCTTAGATCCTCCCACAATATAAATAATAACAATCATTTCCGGAAATCTTTTACCTGTCAGAAATCTGTATTACGAGTGACTTTACTTGGCTCGAATGAAGCGACAGTGGATTCCCATACTAATTACAGGCAGTTTTAGATCAAAGATTTAATCAGTGCCTTAAGTCAGATATGTAATACGTGAAAAAATAAATAAAAAATGTGTCTCCATTGGAAGCTGCAATTACTTCTTTTTCTTGTAACGATACGGTTATTAATACACGTCTGTTTCCTCCTCGGTGAACCTGGAGAACGATTATTTTTCGATTCATCTTCAATGCGGAGCAATTTATCACCATTTATCTTATAGACCGCCCAAGAACGTACAGAATTACGTATATACGTAATTATCCCTGGGTCTTGATAACGATTCGACGTAATCTCCAAACGCGCTTTATCATTACAGATGATTTTTTTCAAAATCGTCTTACCTCGTCCGTAAATAAAAAAATCGAGTAAAATTTTAATTCTTCGTCGACTTTACACCCACCCACGTCTTTGCCTTAACATACTTATCGAGGAATCCACTTGGCTCCTGCCGGGGAAGGAGATTCCGTGTGAAAATAAAAATTAAAAAAAAAAAGAAAAAAATGGCCCCAGCGAACGCGGGAGGAACGTTGAAATTCAAGGAAATCAATAATTTTCTTTTGCTTGGGGCCGCCAGAAGAGGAACCCTCGTTTAATCTACTCAAGGGGAACTTCTACCCTAGAGTACCCACTCGTACAGTAGACAGACTTCTATGGATCGATTAACGCATTATAAGGGTGTCCCATTAAAAATCTCGTTAAATGCCAACAACTTTCGATCGTCACCCCGTAGGTAATAAGTATGCATAAGTCGCCACCCGTTAGGATGCATAATGGCACGTGCTCGATTTGAACGATAAAAATGGATATAATTTGACAGTGGCGATAATAATTTTCATAAATTCTTCGATCCACTTAACCTTCTATGATCGATGGGTGAACCAGGCTAAAAAATTATATGGATAATTGAATTTTTCAAAATTTTTTTCTACATTCACCTTCTCGTAAATACCTCAATTTACAAGTTTTAAGCAATTATGGTCTCGACGACGTAACGGGTCGGATTTTGAATATAAATTTGAATTTTTCAAAATTTTCTTTTACGTTCGCCTTCATAAATACCTCGATATAGTTATAATTGGCTTATATTGTTATCGTGTATTACGGGTGTACAAGTTTTAAGCAATCGTGATCTCTACGACGTAATTGGTCGGATTTTCGATATAACTGAATTTTTCAAAATTTTCTTTTACGTTCGCCTTCATAAATACCTCGATATAGTTATAATTGGCTTATATTGTTATC
>JARQSU010000637.1:76563-89973 GCA_030142265.1 Calameuta filiformis
GAGAGAGAGAGAGAGAGAGAGAGAGAGAGAGAGAGAGAGAGAGAGAGAGAGAGAGAGAGAGAGAGAGAGAGAGACCGGTCTGCCTGAATCACTATTCAGTTTTACACTCTCACCTCTCACGAACGTCACGATGAGTCACTAACAGGTTCGCCTTTTAGCTTTGTGAATTTTAACCCACCCGAGTGGCCTCCTCTGTTGCGCAATATCAAAGCATATTAAAAAAAAAATCGGGAAGCGATTCCCTCGTCCAGTCCGCTGCTCTCGCAATGATCATTGCCAGCGACTGATCAATGACTTGATTGGCGTCTCGAAGAAGTCACAGTAGGTACGGTCGACGTGACCAGACTTCCCAGGGACTCGTCCGTCGCTCGATGACAGCCTTCGAAAATAATAATCATTTAATATTCGTCCTGCCGGCACGAACGGATTCTGTGAATAAAATAGTCTGTCAGTCATAAATGAAAGCGCCTGTACCGCGTTAAAGTAAATTATGTAATTTTACGAGCTAAACAAAAATTTTTTCACATAATTTTTCCTTACCGATCTCGTCCTTCATTCTCGATGTGAATTAAACTTTCACGTGTTTTTGTATTTAAAAAAAAATTGCTGAATAACATTCCTTCTTTATGTCTGCCACCGTTATGTGTCGCTGAATATTACATCGGATACCTTCGACTATACCTGAATGATCGATAGGCGTATCGTACGGGTCATCGGAATGATCTATCACTCTCGATCATTGCAGAACGAAGACACGAGCCCACGTGCATTTACAGCAATTTTGCAGAATGAATCACAGATATTTATCACGTATCCGTGTCGCCTCGTGAAAATAAGTCACGTGAGATCATCGGGTAAGTTGAGTTCCTCTTCTGAAAAAAAAAAAAAATTTAATTCGCGTGATTCATAAAAACAGAATTACCCGGTATGTGTCCTAACGGAGACATAAAAAGAAACCCTAGACAAATTAGCAAATGCATTACGCGCGATGCGAGAACCAAGCGTGCGTTTTCCTCGTTTACTTCGTTTTTCGTCTATAAAAAAAAATTTCTTCGTCTAATTCGCAAAGTGTATACACACTACGTACATATTTGCCTGTTAAACGCGGTTTGTGCTGATAACGCAAAAACTTGGTGAGTCAAAGTCTCATCGAAAATTTCACATGATTTTAGCGACGATCTCGATGAGGCTGATTTATATGTGCGGATGCCTAATGTAGCCGCGTAACGCCAACCTTATGTCAAGCTCGCACGATATGGTTCGTATAAGCCGTAAGGACTTGCTATGTACTTTAACATTATTACAGGGAAAGGTGTTATTTTGATAAATAACCCATTTACATTAAACTACTTAAAATATGCGTGTGTTTCACGGTACGTGCCGGTAAGAGTATGTACAGTATATGTGTACATATGTAAATATATACATATGTGTAACATAGTGAGATATCGTGCGACTAGGATAAATAGGAGTAATGATTCACGCGGTGCAAGCTTATCGATTAGTATTTATAATATATAATCAAAATGAAACCTGCTAATAGCAACATATATGTGTCTCATTTAGTATTAAAAAAGATATGTCAAAATGTTATTGACAATTATGGCGAGACGACGATATACTTTTTTAATGAGAATTCGAATTTATTTATTTCGTGTGAACTGCAATGAAGAGTCGCGAGAGCGCTTTCATAGGTAAAATTGCAGTCTTGCCAAGGTGGCGGAACGAAGTTTATTGCAAATTGAAGTTCGAATATTTTTTAATTAAGTGCTTTTTATGTGCTAATTTCAGTCCACAATGATAATTTTTGTGCTAATACGATTCGGCTAGAAATCGAGTGGGACAGTTGTTTTGCTAGCTTAACGTCAAGCTGGCAAATAATATTAGTACGGTAAGACTAATGGCTAAATCAACCAGTCAATTTTGAAGTGCTTTATTAAGTGCTTAAGTGCTTTTGTAAAAAAAAGTGCAAAAAGTCCAAATTTTTAAATATCACGCGAAATCGAAGCCGGTCGTTTTACAGTCTTTATGGGACAATGGCACATTTATTGAGATATTCGAAAAAATTATATTCAATAATTATCTGCACTTTATGCGCTTACAAAGGCCCTAAGTCGTTGAATCGACTACTTTTATCGGGAGCCGAAAAATTATACGGAACAATTTTTTTTTTTAAATTCAACGTAAGTACGTAACGTCTATACGCCATTATTTTGAGTTTTTCAAAAAAATTCGTTTACTTAGCTTTCCTATTGGTCCCGTTCGAAAGAGTGAATATTCTAACTCCAATTTGGAGACTTTATTTTCCTACCCTGACAGGGCTTAAAATTGCAGTTCAGGATGCACCAGGAGAGATGCAGTCGATCGAGTGCAAGAGCATTTCCCTATGCTCTTAAGAGACTTCAGAATCGACTTGCACCGACTACAATTTATTATCGTTTATAATCCGCCTATGCAGATATCAGTATCTCGTATTGGCGTTATTGGTTATTGATTTTTTTTTTACATATAAAGAAATAGCTACGCTTCGATTACGGATCTATGGATTTTCGATTCATCCTAAATTGATATTCAATACTGACTGTAAATCAAAATCCGTATACATTGCGTATATACATATATGCTTATTTGGATACACCAGTAGTCGATGTATATTTCGAGTACAGTATCTCTTATTTACATATTCAAAATTGATAATAATATATTTTTGATACTATAATCGAAAGTGAATATATTGTCTGAGCAGATATATTATCGAAAACCATTTTTGAAAAATATATTTATACAGACAATCACTGTAGGCCATATCAACCTCCTTGTACGTAAGAGGTCGGCGAGGTTAATACGGGTGCCTATAAAACTTTTTCGAAACGTCGATAACGAAATGGTCTTGGATTTTTTTTTTAAGTAGTTTCCAAAGAAGCGTAGGTTTTCTCGAGACACAGAAACAACGGAGTTTTCCACGTGCCTATATGCGGATGTTATGGATTTTATTTCCTTCCTATGGAGAAGCGATAGCATTATCGTAAATTGCCTATAGTAAAAGGTAGACAAAGAGAGAAAAAAAAAACTTGCCGTTCGTATCCTGTGAATCATGGCCGACCATGTAAGGGCAGCCGTAGTCGTTATCCAGGTCTTACAACACCTAGTGGGAAGATATTTGATGCTCCTTGCATAGGAACAACACACTGGGTATAGATTTTGTAAATAAATAAATAATCAAACATCGAACGAATAAAAGATGCTGCGCATCCAGGTGAGTTTACGAGAATCCAGCTTTTTCTTTTTCCGACGATCCTTAAACGATACTCGATTTCCTTCCTCGATGAAATCACACTGAATCCACAGTACCGTATCATAAATATATGATCCTGACAATAAAAATTTTATTTATTAATTACATCATGTCAAACCTCAAGCTGAATAACCGTCATAGTCAATCGATCGTAACCCCATCCTGATCTTTCAATATCTTACAAAGATACCACAGCCCATCTGTCGATTTAACACGCGAGTAACTCAATAGCGTCAGCCAAGGTAAAACCGTAATAAAAAGACGCCATTATAGCTAAATTCAAAAGCGATTTAATGTAAAGGCAAAATGCGGGCTAAAGCAACGGCGTCGCGTGTCTTTCGCTGCGTCGTCTGCTACTCAAACCTGTCGGCGCCTGTCTGCGGCCTCCAGCGACATCTGTGGCGAATCTCGAGAAATTCTTAACGAAGTAACGTTTACTTTGCGTCAAGGAAAATAACGCTTACCGATACATATTCAAATAAGTCCAGTAAATTATAACCAATAATTCTGTACGCGCTGTAATACCTGTATAGTCAAGACCCAGTGAAGTAACGCGATGAATATACATAAATTCCTGGGGTGAACAACAGTAGCGACAAGTTAGTTAGTTTTCGACAGGAAGGTTGGCAACCCTAGGTAAGCTCAACCATGGAAATAGTCCACGGGGAAGAAGGAAGCGCCGCGGTAAAGCATTCCTGGCGTCGAATTTCTACCGCTGACTCTACTCCAGTAGCCTAATTTCCACAGGAACAAGTGGCATAATTGGTAGCTGCTCGAGCATCGCATTTGCATAGCCGGACACGTGAGGAGTTTTACTGCTAAGCGTACAGAGGACGAAACCGTGGACGAAAACCCCTAGAGATTTGGCGATGCCCGACGCCGCGGCGCACCGGTTGCCCTAATACGCGGTCCGTATAAATTAGCAGTATTTCCTTAGAGTCTGTGCAAATATATATGTATGCGCCCTTCGCCTTCTACCGTTTATGCATTTTGCATGCACCTTGCAACACGAACTGCCGAGACGCCGACGTCGACGTCGTTTTGCCATATCGGACTTAACTGGCAATCTGTTACGCTTTTGGTATAACCTTACCAAGGGCTTGGTGATCTGGTTTAATTAACGCCAACGAAAAATAAGGTATGTTTTCCGGTTGAATATTTAACGACACTTTATTACACGCGTCACACAATATTGTAGGTTCTTTATGGAATCTTATTACGTTCTTATCTCTGTACTTACGTAGCTTTGTGACATTTTTTTTTTTGAGGTTATGTTTCTATTACTCGTAATGGTTAACCCTGTCGTAGGCCCTACCGGGCGTCGATTCTTTTTCGCGTGACTTCGGACCTTAGAAATAGCGATCTCGACTGAGCTGTGCTACGTATCTGTATGGAAATTCGCTAATTTCGGAGAGCTTGCCAAATAATTGCGTAAGTAACTCGACGTCGGAGCATATAAATTCATAGGCGAATTAAGCGAGGGAGACATAGGGGGAAGCACAGAGGAAAACAATTCAGGGCCTTGGATTTTGGGGTCGAGGAATCGCGAGTGTGAAATTCGAATAACAGAGATAAATTTGTCGCACGGGGACTTCGAACAAACAGCAGAAAATAATACGATCCGAATTCGTGCTCTCGTACGCAATATCGCCGTACACAGAACGCTCCGCTCTCACAGACATTTAACCAAGGTAAATATCCACTGAAATCACTTTATTTTCCAGAGCCTCTTTAATTCCGGATAATTTATCCCGAACGTAAGCGTCGTCCACTTTGTATACCTGTATATACGCCGTATTACATAACAGGCTCAATATCTCTTTACCGCTTCTGCCGTATTTACCCCGGAGGTAGCCATTTGTATTTTTACCTGGCCAAACGGTGAAAATCTCCATCGGCCAAATCTACGATTCGTGTCGGGATACACTTTGAGCAAGGTCCTTTCAATTTAACCCTTGACCCCGCAATGTCACTGTCGACCGATTAACTTCATCTTGATGAAAAACCGGGAACCGCTTCGCTGACGTCTTCCGTCTACGTAATCGTCGGTCATGTGTTATTTTTAGCCATTACTATCTCGTTTGTTCATTGCCCGATTCCATTTTCCAGGGAAAAAAAGAAATGGCTGGTGTAAGGGTGGATAGAAAAGAAAAAAAGAAAAGAAACTTATACGACAGCCCCCATGGCTGATCGCGTGCCCAGAGATTGCCTTCGTGGATCGTTTCCGTTTCCGAGGCAATTTCGATTCATTATTAAAAAGGCTTTCTTTTGGAGCTCTCTCTCTCTCTCTCTCTTTCTCTCTCTCTCTCTTTCTCTCTTTCTCTTTCTCCTGGAACCTGGGAATCTCGATAAAAAATGTTCTTTGATATCCTCTGCGAAGGAGCATCGATCCGAACCCAAAGAACCTTTCTGCCGGCATCAATATTGACTCGCTGGTTGAACGTTAAACGGGAATCGAGAATTATGCTGGCCAATCGAGAAACCTTTGCTTTGTAAATTAAATGAAAACGCAACTTGCGGAAGGTTTGTTATTTGGCTTTAAAAGTCTTTTTCAGCCCTAATTCCTCCTTTTGTTTACATTGAAATATTTTACGTTACAGAGTCCGTTGGTAACCTGCTTGGAAATACGTGCACGGTGCAGTACTTGGAGAGTTGGAGATTTTTTTTTTTTTTTTTCTAAGAGGATCACGAAGAAAGCTCAGAAATAAGTTTTCACGATTTGTTCCAATGCTTTATGGTGCAATTTACATTGTTTTTATTCGCATTGCGAATTGCGGAATACAAAAAAAGAGAAAAGCATGAAACGTCTGCGAGTAACACGTTATTTCGTACTCGTGGTTTATTTTTGCCGTGAAAACTTGTCGACGATGTAATTTATATTCTTGGGACAAAGCGAGAAACCAACGCGGGGATAAATATTACTTCGGCCTGACGAGGTGATTATCAAGGCGTCGAGCGTCGGGACGCCACTGTGACGTCGTTGCGAAAAATATTTTTAATTGTCGCGATAATTACTTTCATGGCGATAACTCGTAGCTGGGTAGAACGAGGGTGAAGGATAAAAATGGAATATAGGAACTGCGAATTACATGTGAATTTATATGCGCGTGTGCGTGTTGGTTGTGAAAATTTTGCAATTTCATTTCGTTACAATGGCCGCACTCGTTCGCGATTGCCAATTTAGCGATATGTATTTTACGATAAATTTTTTTTTTTTTTTTTTGGTTGAATTGCAAATTATTACCGCCATGTGGAAATGGCGAGATTATAAACTTTTTATATTACTTGGATCTGTATACCTGTATGTGCGTAGAGTACACATTACGTATACGTAGGTATACCGTATTACGTAAGTATACGGTATAGCGATGTCTTACATCTTCGAGAGTTCTTTCAAAAAATCTTTCGTTTATTTTCGTACTGTATCGGAATACGAATCGAAGAAGTTTTTACCCTGTGTTATTCTATGAGCGTTCGGACGCTACGATAAAATTTCACGTGTGCGAATACACGCTGTTTCTGCTTGCAAGAAAAGATTTCGCAAGTTATCAGTAATGGTTTGTGTAAAATCGATAAGAGCTCTATTCGCTATATACACATAGTAAATATATTGGCAAATAAGAATTACGATGAATTCGCAACATGATAACATTGTCGGGAAACATTAAAAATACATGCGAAAGGAAAGTGCATTGACGCGAATGAGATTATGTAAATTATGAAAAATGTAAAAAAAAAAAGAATGGCAAAAGGATGGTGGAAATCGCAAAGACTTATTGGCGAATTAGCATACGGAGATGAGTTTTTGGCATTCCTCCTTTTGTACCTTTACTTAATGAGAAGGAAGAGAGTTCGTGTACCGGGACTAGGTAATTCAAAAGATCAGTTATTATTCGCATTTAATATTTTAATTAAATATTTTATTCATACTTTTTTTTTATTTATCAAAACGGTACTGACCTGACCTTTTCGAAATTTTTCCCAAGAAGCAAACACGAATGTGCCTACACGCAGTATATCTGTCAAATATAGGAAAAAATTATCCCATAGCCCATTGACATCTTAAAAAATGTCAAAACATTAACTGTCCTTCCTGAGACTTTCCCAGTCTCAGAAAATGTACCAATTACTTGGTGAATCCCCAAGTCGTGCAATAATTTTCTCGACCTCCTCTCCGGGAGTACCTAGGACAATCCTCCTGCACAAACTGACCGCCCCAGTAGCAATATACGAAAAAGACATTGAAGATAAAGGAAAGAGAACAGGAAGAAAATTAAGTCTCCAGAAATAGTAACAGCAGCAGCAGGTAGGTACCAGCCCAAGGATCCCAAGCATCAGAGTAGCAGCAGCAGCAGTAAAAGCGGAATGGTTAATAGGTAGGTCACGCTCAACCTGGAGCCACGTCGGTGCTGTAACACCGTCTACTCCCCCGTCTGCGCACTGGTTCGCCGTAGAGCTGAGACGACGGTAGATTTCGAAGGGCCAAAGAGGAAGGCGGGCGGCTGAAGAGTTTACGCGAGGGACAAAGGGGGTGGTGAGGTGGTTGAAATCAGGAGCAGAAGGGCGAAGGGAGGTACGCGGGTTCTTGGCCGTTCGAACAAAGCAGCCAATCTGCGGAGCTTGAAACTAGGAAACCTTCAAGCGGGCATCTACCCCGACACTAACATCAGTGAGGACGACAGGAGGGCAGTTTCGCCAACGTAGCCAAGAGCCGCTGCCAGCCACTCGAAGATTCAAATGTCACCCTGAAGACTGGCTGAAACAAGGGAGGATGAAAAAAATAAAAAAAAAAAAAAGGTGAAGCCTCCAGGTCCACGTTACGTAACGGCCATCTTGTTGGCTTCTCGTTACCGATCTTCACCGCGAAGAAAACTTTTCTCTCGAAACTTTCTTTCCCTGCCGGCTGCTTTTTTCTTCTTTCTTCTTCGCTGCTCCCTTCTTCTTCTTCTTCCGGCACTCTTCCGATGGGCCGATGGGCGCGCCTTCATCGAGAAGTTTAATAAACGCCTGGAGACGAAAGGAAAAATAAATAAATGCACCGGAGAACCCGAGGTTAGGGACTTCAGGATTGATCCTAGGGCTCAGGATGATGATGATCGCTCGTGATCTTAGCTCCGGTTTGAATTAAGTCCTTTTGTGGATCCAGGCAAATCCTTTCTAAATTGCTTGGACCTGGTCGCGACCCCTGTTCCGGCCCCTGGGTGCACGCACAAGGAAAGGGAGATCAGATCTTTCGGTTGAGATCAGATCGTTACTTCGGTTTGAACTCGCTTCAAGGTCGATGATAAGACTATGATCCCACTCCGGAGAAACTGAGGTCATCAGGGACACCAGTCCCGAAATCTAATAATCTTAAATTCGTTTAAAGAGACACCGCCGGAGTGCATCCAGTAGTCGATGGAGAGGACAGCCGAGCCAGGCAGTGACTACGGGAGTCAAGATGTCAGACAATCGAGTTCAGAGTTCAGACAAGACACCCTGGACAAGGGTGGAACATTTTTTGAGCCAAACCTCCGAGTAGCCTCGGGTCTCGCCACTCGGTTCAAGTTAGCCGGATTCGCCAGGATCATCCGTGGAATACGGAATTCGAGATCGCCGAGCGTCGGGACGTCTGAAACAAAGCATGGTTGGTTACAGAGAGGGGGAGCAATGAACAACGGATGCTGGGTCCAGGTCGGAGATGAGAGAACGAGCGAAAAATGTTTACCGAGCCCAAAGCCAGGAGGCAGCTAGACTGTTGGTCCAAGTCGGAAACGGAAGTTGGGATGGAACAACGAGCGCTGACGAAGTTATCCTGAGATTTTCCGCCTGGGTATAATTCATCCTAACTAAACATCTCTGGTCCATGCAGACTCATCTGCATTTCTTTCGCTTTGAATTTTTTTTTTCTCAAAATTTCACTCTTTCGTCAGATCCAAAATTATTTTATCCTTGACAAATTTTTCCTTGGTCCCCCCCCCCTCCCTCTCTCCCCTGCACATAATTACAATCTTACACCCTAATGAATCTCAATGATTATCCAGAATCTAGAATTACAACTGATCTCTTCGGTATCTACTCAGCCGGTACAAGTTCCAAGAGCTTGGTTATTAAACTCTCACGACCTCCCCTTTTTTTTTCTGTTTGCTCACCCTACTCTATACCAGTTTCATAACGTTTGTGTCTAGCCGCGAAAACCAATAGGGAGAAGAGAGGAGAGAAGAAGAAAAAAGAAGAAGAGAAAAAAAAAATAAATAAACTCGCCTCCAGCCTCCGACGAGTTTCCGGAATTTACCTCGGATGACTAATAAAACTTGGCGAGAGAGAATCCTGCGCTTCGCGGTAATCTTGTCAATGCCTTGCGGGTAAGAAGGCCAGAGTCGGGGAGGGGAGGGGAGGGACGGCCAGGAGAGGGCAGGGGAGGAGAGGAGAGGGGAAAGCCTGCGTAACGCTTCTTGAGTGAAGTCGTCCGAGGAAGCCCCGTAGCGTAGTACACACACAGGGGTTCCAACCCTTTTTTTAAATCCCCCCCATGATTACTACATTACCGACCGGACGTAATTCAACTTCTGAACTTTTTAACCTATCGCAATTCCTTTTTAAATAGTAAAATAAATTATTCCCAAAAATATCGTCTACACGTTTTCTACTTACCTCGGACTGTTCAATTTAATGGCTTAATTATTCTTCGTACGTTATAACCACATATTTCAGTGCCACCGCCTACAGGCAGTTCATATTAATCACCCGTTATATCCATAAAGGACTTGACACGTTGTCATGTCTCATAAGCATTACCAAGAGTCTCTATCATTAAAGAGAAAATTTAACGCGTGTATCCATATCCTCGACACACTGACAAATATGATGATAACGTTCAGTGATAACGAGTATAAAACAAAGGATCCCGTGATACGAACACAGTACATGCAGCAAAGGGTGCGACTGATTCGAATTTCCTCCTTTCCGCCCATCTGTGTCTTTCATCGTCATCCACTATATCCACTTCCGTAATTTCCTTCCTATTCTTTCCTTTGTACTCAATCCATTCTCCCTCCTGCGCAAACTATCGGTATACTGAAACATCGGTAAGAGGCACAAGCATACGTGTATATAATTCCCGAATCGGACATCCTTGATAAATCGGTACCATTAATCGTCCGCGATCCAACCAGCCGTAATCCAACTGGCAATAACTTCATTTCATTTTATCTCTATCTGCACCCAGTTTCTTGACGAATTCCGTGAAAATAAATGACACCGGGTATACAAGTGCGCGAATAAAATTCGAAAGTGTCACACGATCGACAAACAATATGGAAAATCAGGTACCGATCGATTCCACGAGAAAGTGAAAGACACAAGTGATAACGAAGTCCGTCAAGGTTAGCCTGGTCGTGAGACACGTAAAAACTGCCAGAAAAACTAAATTCCTGAAGGTGTAATAACGAACCTTTTATACCTGGAATACGGTTACACTTCGTAGCCATGGGTATATCGATTAGGTAATAACTGTTATCGTTATCGTTATACCGACCGTTAAGGCCCATGGCGATACGGCCAATCAAACGATTCTATGGTGTGTATCCATTGTGTAAGGATCACCCTTTTCTCGGTTGCACCATTAGGTTTTGACGATAAGAGCGAAAAGAGGCTTGTACGGACGTGGTAGTGACATATTTTTTTTTTTTTTTTGAAAAATATTAAAAAATTATTGAGCACGATATACGCCAATGAAATTATACCGGGCACGATGATTTTCATCGATATCGACAAAAAGTCACTGGTAACGATTAATCGTTATCGATATCATTATTTAAAACGGATATCGCGAAGGACCCTGATAGCCCACAGGAAATATTGCTTTGCCAACCTTTGACCTCTTTAGGACTTTTTATCTGACCCACAGGGGCAGTCACGGAATTCCTTGGCGAAGTTTAACGTGAACGTTTTAGCATTATTCCAGAAGTACAATTACCGCCCTCTCTTGGTACGTACCTGCTCGGAGCCACCAAACTGCACAACATCCAAGCCCACTCGTATTATTTCACGGACGGGTAGCGTACTTTGCCACGAAGAGCCGTTTATGTAAATGCTTTGCCCAGAAAATTACGAGCTCTTGATTGCGGCTCTGAATTCGTAACCTCAAAGCAAACACTCATATGCAGATATTACGGCGCAAGTTAAACAGTCTCTTCTGTCTACCGTTTCCAAACTCAGACGCGAGCGCCATCTTCGAAACAGAATTTCACCCAAAGTTCATATACGCGATTTCAATAGGCTTCGTCGACACGAGCCTCCCGACTTTCCACTCAAAAAAAACAGCCCGATACCCGTTACCGTGCAAATATCCAAATCTGTGCGAGAAGACGTCGCGACGTCAAAGTGAATAGCGAATAAAGAATTTAATGAAAAATTTTTCAAATCTAAATTCATCCAGCCTTCCATTTACCACCGTAAGATACGTGCGTTGGTATCGGAAAAAATTCCCAGCTGACTTCATTCGGCGCAACTGACAGACATACCAACCGCAGACAGACGCTAAACCCAGGCGTGCCAACTCTCCCGCGAATTTTCAGGCGAAACAAGAGCGGCGTCCGTGAAATCAAAGTTTAACGACGTTTGAAAGACGCGCCCGTGAATCCCGCGTGGAACTGACGTGTCTCGAAACTGAAACGGGATGCACGTAAATTGTACGTCCTAAAATTTGAGGTTAGGGTCAAAACTTTTTGACCGGCTGAAAAGGAGAAACTCCTCGCGAGCGTGCTAGCCGGGTAATATCGCCCGAAGTCACAGAGAGACAAGCCGATTTCTCTAGTCCGATATAAAATCCCCTATTTCAAGGTAACCGACAGATCCAAGATGGCTGCCCGAAACTTTATTTACCGCCACGCGGATAACCGAAACTGATCTTTGTTTACCGCAAACTCCCGAGGAAGTCCGTGCCGGCCAACTATAAATACTACGATTTTCTCAACAGACCTACCAGGGGCCTCGACTCGACTTTCTGTAGATTCTAACAGGAGGTCTTCCATTAATTTTCCAATTCTCTTACTATACACGGTGCGCACGCTGCTTCCAGTCTGACTCTGGTCCAGCACCTCCAGACTCCCAATCGTCCTACCCGACGACCCCCCCGAGGATTTGTAGACCTTTTGTCGTCAAGCAGCTCCGGCGGTGGGGGGGGATTACCCTCCCCCCTCGCCCAACGTCCTACAAACTCGACAAACAATACGCCATTCCACCCTCTAATCTTCCTTCGCGATACTACGACACCCGGTAGTTACGTTACTGCCCTCGCCGCAGACCCTCTTTAATTGTATCAACGCTTATCGAGTTACTAATTGCAATTATCATGAATTTACATAGCCGTCGATTTTACACGGATATAGGCGTCGACGTCGGAATCTCGAGTTACGGCCGTAGTCGGTATCGGTGTACAGCGCACACGATATGGTGAAATTCGTGAGGGTCGTGCGCGATGATTTTAATTGATTTTATTTTTATATTTTTCTCAATCATTGTTATCGCTATATGCGGCACTGCGATCAGGTACAGGAATTACACGCGGAATTTTATGGTTAAATTTTTTGAGTCTTGATAACCGAGTAATTCGGGCTTTGGCGATCGGCGTAGGCTAACTGGGCTCTTTAAGATTTTCTTCTACCGCGTGGCAGAGTCGTATAGTATTGGCTGCTGTATTGGCTGGAGGATTTAATGTTAGTGTAGAAAACCTAGTTAGTATTTTTGGTCTGATTTTGCTACAGTTTCGGGCTCTTGGGTTACTAAGAATGTACAGTGAGTGGAGATTGCTAAGAAATTTGCTACTTTAACAAAATATTTACTTACACGAAGCGATGACTTTGGTACTGTGTATATTAATGGATACGTATGTACGATACAGGTTTGCTAAAGCATATGTGGGACGGTACGATATAGATATAGTGGATGCATGGAAGTTTGGATTCTTAACTAAATAACTCTTGGGGTATTAAGCATGTACAGTGAGTGGAGATTGTATTGAGAAATTTGCTACTTTAACAAAATATTTACTTACATGAAGCGATGACTTTGGTACTGTGTATATTAATGGATACGTATGTACGATACAGGTTTGCTAAAGCATATGTGGGACG
>JARQSU010000637.1:103214-117146 GCA_030142265.1 Calameuta filiformis
TCTGGATACTTATTTTTAACGCTTGAGCTTGCCTAATGTCTATCTTGTTTATTGCTTATTGGCTTGTAGTTTCGCGATGATCTACGATCCTAAGATCTAAACTGCTGTGTCAAGAGATAAAGATCTTTATGATTTTCTCGAATTTTATCAGTAATACTATCACAGTCCGTTCACGAGTGAAAGGGCCTTCCGAGGGGGCCATCCGACTTAGGACTTTTAACGCGTAAGAGTCCCCTAGATCGGATCTCTTACTAGCGAACGAGCTGTACTTGGAAAATGCATATGACAGCTGCAAGTAAATTTTTTTTTAGTATATTTTTTTGAGAGTTCGAGTAATTTCGAAAATGCTCCACTTCCGACATCATCGTCCGATTAAAAATTGCTTTCGTAGAAAGTCTGGAAAGTTTTTATCGTAAGAGCTACGTGTTCTATATTTACAGTATACTTCTTTACCGTATACTGTAACGTGTATATACTATAGATATATCTATATTATATTTATAATAATTTATAAGAGTTCGAAACTTTCGCTCCGTCTATATTTTCGAATATTTTCGAATAATCAAAAATTTGAGTAACTTCGCAATCCCCTGTGATGGAATCATAACATCGCATAAAGATGCGCTCAAGGGGTGTCTTCATAGGTAATTACGGATAAACAGCTGTGTTTGCGTAACGCAGCCTGTATAATGTAAGCGTTAGGTAAACGGGCTACTGAGAATCTAATGAAACTGTCATCTTACAACCATTATCATTTGTACACAACCTTCCACCATTCATCCTTATCAAATTTCGTACGCAGAAGGAGAAGCATTGTTGCCGCATAAAAATAACATTCGTTTGTACGTCAAAACCGAAAGTATCGACACGCGTATCGCGTATGTATATGTATATTGGAATGAATGGAGGTCTTGGGAATTTTAAAATTAAAAATTTTTTTTCAATTTACACAATTTTCTTTAGGGTACTACAAATTAACGAGGTTTGCTCCCAACGGATACTGCTTTATCAAATTTTTATCAATAATTCATCCGACTCTAATTTATCTAGATCAACGAGCTCGTTAAGCTCGTCCTATACGCGTTTCACGCGATACTCGTTACAATTAATTATTAAAATTTCGTACTAATGCGACCTAATGGCAATAGCTAATACATCGGGGAAAACCAAAGAGCCTTTCGTGATTGTAAAATGAAATTACAATTTTCAAAGCCATGGGGGATGAATAATTAATGAAAAAAAAAAAAAAAAAAAAAATGAAAAATGACAATCGATTGGATTACATAAAAAAAAATCCATACTCGCCAAACCAATGAAAATTTTGATAACGTGCCCAACGTTCATTAAATTCCCCCGAAAAGCATTTATTTAATATATAAAAACCCAAAATCCATGTCCCACAGTCGTAAAGCCCAATCAATTTTTCCAAATTGACAAATTTCATAAATCAGCACCTCTCGGATTCTCAGAATCAAGCACGTAACTCCCATCGTCCGGTAATACAAATTGATTAAAATCATAAGGTAATTAGCAATTAGTGCCTGTTTGTGCTGCAGCTCCACGTGGAGTTTACGTTCCGCCATTACCCTATCGGGCAGAGGGTTGGAAATGTCAGAGGGTGAAACACGTGTGTCCAGCGTCAGTATCCCAATCAAGTCATTACTGCGTTACCGCATGCATTCGCCCCCCAAGAGACGAGGGCTCCGTTCCGGCAACAAGACGCAACTGATTGCAAAAGCAACCAAGCGCAAGATTTACCCGTTGCTCCAGTTCGATTCCACTCGTTCCTCTCGTGCACGTCAAATTAAAACGTCCGATTCCTCAAAGTTAGCCCGCATCGACCATAGCGACCCAGCAGGCTCGAGGAATCATTAGTGGGATTTGAAAAAAAAAATTCATCCACGGTCGACACAACAATTAAGTCATAGTCGCGAGCGCGACCTAACGTTACGTAGCTACGCGTCCAATCAATGCAGAAAATGCATTCACTGCGTTCCGTTATGATCGACGCTTAATAATTCTGGTCGCTGCGAAACAACGATAATCCGACGTAATGAGATTCCAACGATAAAGTTATTTCAATCACAATAAACGCATTGGCGAATCTCGCGGGAATTCGATACGGTTTACCATCTATTCTGTATCGTGTGCATGCATTGCGAATATTGGTATATATGCTTGTATATATGTATATATAATATATATATATTTTTTTTTTTGCGTATTTCTATTTACTATAGATTTTCATCGATCGAAAAACTTTCACGCAATTTTCCTCAGGGAATCGTTAAAAGCGCGAGAGCTGGGCAAAATTTAGTGATATGATATTTAAGCTGGTGTATGGTATCTATATATATATATATTTTTTAAACCTAAAAGGTAGGTATGATAATACGAGATATGTGTAACGCCTCATACCTCTTTTTGGTGGTTAGTTTAATTTCTTAATTTCTTAAATAATTAATGCGATTAACCTTGCATAATTTTAATGATCTCGTTATCCGGTCAATGCGGGAAAACTTCTACGAGACTCAATGAGTCCGTTAATAATAACGAGTAAAAATAGACAGCGATATTATCGTAGTACGTCGACGCATCCAGAAGCGTCGCTGATATTCGAAAGTACGATGACTCGTTAACCAGACTTACGTAGAGTGAATAGCCAAGTCCTTTTGTCAAATCTGACACGCTCCGCCCTTTCGAACCCACAAGCAGAGTGTAAGCCGACTGTCTGTACCTTTTCAAGTAGGAGGGCAGCCACAATGCCCGATTAGCATCGCTATCGCAATCCGGCCTTCCTAGGTCATCGATTCATTCCCACGTCCTAGAGAGTATGTACAGTTAACACGGTGAAACGGGAACGCGATAAAAGAAAAAAAAAACGTCTTTGGTAACGCGATAAGAAAAAACACATTAAATTCCAGTAAAACGTACTTTCGTTTCACCCGTTACAAAAATCGCGCACTCCTCCGAAGAGTGAGGTTAGGCGAGGACAAAAGCATCGCGTTGTAGTACGCGAAGGAGAAAAAAAATTCTTTTCGTCTTACCTGAACGCAATATTTTTCTTCTCGCTGTCGGGATCGCCAACGCTTGTACGCTCGTTCAGTTCCGAGTATCTAGCAAACAACCGTAGGATGCGAGGGGAAGAGTGAGAGCCGACGTAAAAAGAGGAAAAGTCTCTTTAACGCGTAAGCCGTGTAACGGTGTCGGCAAGACTATTTACGGAAGGACCTATTTACGGAAACGTGGAATGGCCGGGGCTGGCTCGTTGCTTCGCAAGAAGGCGAGCTCCTTAATTCGACGAGGGACAAATGTGCGCTGGTAAAGGAGCAAGTGCAGTCTGTTAGTTTTCCCTCGTATCGTTTCTTTTTACCTTCTTCGGTCTCCTTACGCGGGCTCCTTCCTAGTTCCAATTTTTCTCACCGCGTCGGGAGGGCGCCACGGCAGTTATACACTCGGCAGCCAGTACAGCCAGCGCCACTCCATTGTGAAAAGTGTGACAGGTTAAGACATGTTCAGGCTCTTTTCTGCTTCTCGTGAGTACCCACTGAAAAACCGTCTCGACGCTTGGATATACGCGACTGCATACAGTAAGCATATTAAATATGTTAAACGTATTTACATACCTATACAGTACGTGGACGTCGTTACGCGTCGCAACGACATCCACGAGGCATTCTTGTACCGTATAGTTACGGGCACGAGAGACTTCCTTATGGTTAAGGGCAAAGAAAAGGGCGCGGCCATTACGGCCACGTAGTGAATGCACTTTAAGCGATTTAAAATCTAGTCTCATTCAAGGTCGACATTTTCTCACTGCCCACGCGGACACTTTGTGCCCGTTGAAGATGCGAGGAAATTATTATTATTGCCACCAGTGCACGCGACAAATATACGTGTCGCCAGGGTTTGGATCTTTGGTAACCTTATTGATGTCATAGAAAACAAAGTTTAAGCGTATAGCGTTTCTGGATAAGTAATATTGTCGAGCTCAGACGGGTCGGGTATCATTAATTTCAAGACGCACGACTCAAATTTCACACTGGTAGACACTACTTGCATCTTTCCATTTATATGTCTGACGTGTCTAGCGCGTCTCTTCTGTATATTGCTTTGATGTGTCGCTGGTAATATCCTTGCACCCTATACTTGCTACCCCTTTTAACCTTCTGCCAAACAGTGTATGTAGGTATATAATGTAAGTATTTCAACCCCCTTCTGTGCACTCGTAGTAATAAGTTTCATAAAGCCTTGGAATAAAGTTACCCCACCTGAACCAACACAGTGTGCTTCTTATAACCTTTCGTCCTGCCCCCCTACACCCACCCACCTCTTCACCCCTTGCGCCAACCATCCCATCGACTAAATTTAGTGGCTCTAAATTTAAACTATGTTTAAAAAGTCATTGCTTTGGAGTTACGCGGTACCTACCATAGCACAGCCCTTTTGGCTGGTAAGCTCGTAAATACCTTTGATATATAGAAAATATTGATCAGTAGTTATTTTTTATTAGGTTGGTACCTTTCATTGCTCAATTCTAAAATGTAAAACAAATTTCGTATCCCAGTGAAAGCTTTCGTTTTATCGATTCATACCCTTATCAGTGTTCGTACCATATATTTTTTTTGGTTTATTTTTTATTTGCCTGATGGGGCAGCGTATCGATAGATTCGTAAAGCGATACGATATAATCGAGTTGCACGCGTCATTTTCTCATTTATCGATAAATTTATAGGTATTATTGATTATCGAGTATGGGTATCGATATTGCGGGTGGCGAAGGTTTCGAGTACAGTCGGGGAAGCAAACGTATATTTATTTAATAGGCGATATTAGGGCTTCGATAGGAGTAGATATTTATTGATAGGGATATCGGTAGGCGAGTGTCATTTTATTAAATTGACGGGACGTTTTTTTTTTTATGAATTTCGCAATTTTTATCGTTCGAGTGCTTGTCGGAGGTTTGAATGTCCCGCCAGTTTTATTGGACGCTTTAGTAGTTAGTTTGATTACGAAACGAACGTTTTTCGATGTTTTTGCGAACGCGCTGGTTTTTTTTTTTGAGGCATAAAAATGCAAAGGACACTGGAAACGACTTGGGGCGACGCGCGCCATGCGAGATACTTTGCATTATTTATTTAATGTTTCTCGTAGGCGACGCCGAGGACCAAGAGAAAAATAAGAAGAGGACGGACAAGCGGGAAACGCTGCACTGGAGTTGGCAGCAGTGGGGCCATTTTGGGAACGTCTCGAAATTGAGACAAATATTAGCAATAAGTATTCATGGTTTTAGACTTGGTCGCGAGAACACGTATCCACCTATGCTCGTATGGAGAAAAGGACAGGAAACGTTGGCTTATTTCGAGTCTCTGAAACCGAGTGCAACTGGATATCGAGGATAGCAAGAAAAGCAGAAAGAAGAAAAGCTAAGAAAATCCCACGGGAACGTATCAAGGTTTTCTAGGGAATATTATATGCCACAGTTTGAGCCGTACTCTGTACTGTACCGAACAGCTTTTGATATAGAAAGAGGGCAGGGTACTGTCAAAAATTTTTTTTAAAATTAATTTTGAAACCCTAAAATTTTATTATCGTCTCTTTTTTTTACATTTTCAATCTACCCCTGCGTACATTGGCTGAGCAGCGATACGTAAAGATATTTCGAAAAAAACTGGACGTCCCGCGTACGCGACTTTTAAGGCATAATTTTATCGAATTTTTCAATTCTTCCCAACGTCGAAGGTCAATTTATTTATAGAGGAAAAAAAGTACGCGCTATTTAATTATAATTTATAATTCTATTTTACTTTACACACGTGATTCAGTGCGTATCACTTATATTAGCTACGTGCAACGTGGAAGCGAACCTATTGATGAAATTACACAGGCAATTTACATGAAGCGATAATTAAATATCGCCCACGGAAATATTCGAATCGTGCGAGCATGGCGATAATATAATTTTTGAAAATCCTTGATATCCCCGAAGCATGTATAAATACGTGTTATATTTTGCTACGTTAAAAAGTCAAAAATTTTTTTTAACGCATTCGAACCACTTTGATTCCCAAACTGTATCAAAAACCGTATTGATCTCTCTTTTCAAAAATCTTTCAGATCGTCATCCGGCCGGTCCAGACCGTCATAATTCGTACGGATGCTGTACGCTCGCATTGATTCTCTCACTGTACCATGTATACCCGTATCCATCGAGACACCTGTTTCTCTTGACGATACCGATTCTCACGGCATCGAGAGAATTAGTCAGAGAATGAAATAGTTTTTCGTGCTACGCTACTGGACGGGATATTGATCGAGGGGTTGCAGAGACCCTTACGCCCGACGCCAGCAGCGAGCCCACCCTTATAGGCTCTCACACATTCGCATTATACTCGAGAAAGTCTTCGCGAACGACATCACGACGGAATGTTAATTTTTTGTTGCCGTCAAGAGATCCTCTCAGGCACCCCTAAAGGAGCTAATCGATTCCAGAGACCCCTTCTTAGCGTCTTTCGGAACACCTGAAAAACTTAAATCCATTCTTCGACAGTGCATTAACGAGTGTTCGACCCACTAGGAAAGCACGTGGTCAATTGTGACGTAAGATAACATTAAAACCGAACCACGCGTCACATCGCGATTAAATACGTCGATAAATATATCGACTGAAAAAAATAAAAAAAATAAATTCTCATCAGTAAAATAATACAATAAATTAACGACATTAAATATTTTGTCTGATCGATAATTTAAGGGATGATTTACGTATAAATAGTTTTTTTCTCTCCATCACATCGCGCATGGAAAATACGTAGAAAGGTACATCCTGCCAAACCGGAAATCCCGTGCCAAAAATTATCCCGTGAGGATTGAGAGAAAAAAAAAAAGAATGGAGTAGGTACACTCGGTTTAAGAATTCGCAAAATAAAACACCAGATCTCGAAATCAGTGCAGAATCGATGGATTTTATTCTCGTTACGTCATATGAATCGCCACTCCGCAGGTATACCAACCACTTGACCAATCCGTCAAAAGTACTACCGCAGGGTGGCGAGTACACTCGAGAATCAAAGTGTCACGCGTGAGGAGCACCGAAATGGTTATCTCCCACGGAAGCTCCCAGAACATTCATCCCCGTGAATGGCCACCCTGAAAATATCCCTATGACGTATGCATATAGAAGCGGATGAAACCCCACGTCAGCAATCGGCCAGCCGGCAGACTCGAAAGGGGAAACTCGGCTGGACGATACAAGCGAAGCTCAATGGTTTTGCGGTTCCGTCCCGACGCGCTGCCCCTATATACGTTACACAATATACCCCGTACAAAGTGTACACCCTGTATACACAGTCTGCTATACGGTAAAAAGGGTCCATCCACCGTAGCTGCTATCATTTAGAAATAACATGAAAATATCGTAGCCTGGAATTTTAATATTGAAATTACCTGCGAACCGTCATCCCCCTGTGAATACAGAAAAAAAAACCCACCCCCCTGTCATCCCTCGTAACAGAAACTCTCCAGCATCAGGATAAAAACAAACGCTGATAGATCTCGCGTATCCTGTTGCCTTGCTTTAAGGGATGAAAACAGGAAGTAACCGAGGGTCGTAATTTTCAATGTACATCTTAATTGTTCGCTCTAATTTTTTTTTCCCCCATCGACCCCACCAGACGACCCAGTCTGACATATGAGAACGAACGACACCCTGGTCGACTGCATCCCTTAAACGGAAGGGGTGGCGCCGGAGGATACGACCAGTTAAGCTTCCCTGCGATTTTACCAAAGGGAAATGGATTGATATCCGTCGCGTTTGCCTGCAGGACGACAACCGCGTAAATCCTGATCGCCTTGAGCGCCGTCCCGACGCTTTTAAGGTTCGTTACTGTACAGCCTCTTTCGCGGGGGCAGCTAAAACACCAGAATCTCCCTTACGGGTAAAGCACGTTAATCGAATTGCCCTTCGAAGAATTTCCGCGTAAAGACTCATTCGGTCTTTTATTGTTTGGTATCTACGTGATCGATATATATATATATATATATACCTTAACAAGTATATCTAGATTAATGAGATCACGTTACGGATGCTGGATCTTGAAGCTGGGCACGTGATACCCACGTTAAATCTAATACGGGAACAAAACGACGAAGCCTTCGTACAGATCGTATATTTTTGTACACTTTGAAATCGACACTCTTCCGGGACGGGGATAATCAAAATGATCAAAGGAGAAGCGATACCGCCTTTTGTTTTTTTTTTTTTTCTTTTCAAGATCATGTACCACTGCTCCATCTTAATTAATACAACGAGGCTCGTTATTATCGTTTCGTGCAGCATCCGCACGTGGCGCCACAATCTCGCACTAGCGTACGTTTCGTGAACTAAAGATCGTCCTGTGACGTAATCTGTGTCAGGTATAACGAAACGAAGAAACTTCGAACTATTTCCTCTTATTTAGGAACGCATTTGCGTTTCTACCTTGACTCATTGCAACAGGTGTACTTACTGCTGGCGCTGCTTATGTACACGTTTATATATGTAGAGAGAGAGATACGTAGATGGAGCCACTACTGTAAATGTAATCCTACTCGGCAAACGCTCGCACGTAATACGATGCAAATTTCGTTATCGCGCTTTACGGCCATTACTATCTTGGAATTACGGCGCTAGTCAAAGTTTATTAGACGATTAGCGCTGCCTGCGAATCTCTCGTAACTAATCGCCAAAGAGGTGCGTATAGGAATTTATTATGTATTTTATCATTTTCATATATCCATTACAACACGTTTTATCGATTTGTAGAGAACGAAGATCAATGTTTACTTAAATTTTATCGAGCAGTACGTACGTTAGTCACTCGTTTGATTGTCAAGGTATATTTCTATGAGGTCGTCAAGGATCGAAGTAGGAAAATAGGGAGAAAGTTGCTTGACAACTTACAAATTTCATTCCTGCCAACCCAATATATTGTTCGAAGTGTATCAGGACTGTTTCCTATTGAATTCGTAAATATTTTATTAGTCGACAAATACCATTGGACGTATCGATATTCTACTACGTGAAACACTTTAACCCTTTGTGGCACGGATTCCATTATCGGTTGTGCGCTAACGATAAATTGAAACGTCAGATATGTTTATGGGGTATTAGGGGTAAATGAAAAATGTAATACGCGTAATAAATCATAGTTACACGTGTGTGACGTATGAGTAACACGATTTTATTAACGAATTGCCGGCCAACAGAAGCTCGTATTTAAGTAAAATTCAAGTCAGAATAGACGGTCGTTGAAGAGAGAAAATGGCGGAAGGAGCTTCTTTAAGTCCGTGGACGCTTTTGTGCGAATACGAAGCTCCTGCCGTTAACCGGCCGAGGAAGTCATTTGTAACGGATAAGTTTTGTCTCGGTTAACGTTTCCTAACCTCAATGCAGCTGCTGCGCACTTGCAATACGAATTGGATGGAGACGCGGATGAAGAAACGAGAGATAAAAAACGTGATAGAAGGTTATGGAACAAAGTGCATAAGTTATGAATGGCAAAGAATATATATATGCATACGTATACATATATATATATAAATTTTTAAATTTCCCGCAAATGGAATTCTCCTCGAGGACATCTTGAAAATGGATTCGGCTGAATTAAACATGGCGGCCACGATCGCGGAAGACTCTGACCCACTTGGCAAAACGGCCGTCGTCCTCGGCAGAAGTGAGATCACGTTGAACTCGAAAAATGCGCTTTCGATGAAGCGTTTATTGCCGGGATTGTCGGAACGATGGAATTATGAACCAAGGTATATGGGACGAGAGGAACGATGGGTCAAGGAGGGAAGAAGGGACCGGAAGAATTACCCGAGTCATACGTGCACGGAGTTTCAGACTCTACCGACTCGGAATTTTTCGCCCTTCGCCTGCCCACGTCATCCCTTAGAACGATCGGTTTAAATGATCACCAGCTATCAGGCTGTCATTGCCAATATCGATATTCTACTGTCACATTATATATTTGCCACGAAGGATAAACAAAACATTTACCACATATGATAAGTATACATATATTTATATCGTATACCAAACAAAAAAACCACATGGTATATTCACGTACAATCGCATGTGTTAAAAAAAAAAAAACATGGAGATCAGCCTTCAAAGGTGCCCATAGCCTTTCTTCATGTCACACCCCATAAAAGTATCTATAGTCAAGAGCGAATGAATGGACAAGTATCCTTAACCGATATTAAATAAATCTTGTAGTCTGTGAAGCTCCGTGGGTTAATAGGTTATTCAAAGAAGCTTTTCGGTCCTATACACTTACTATAGCGTGATATCGGTTATCGATTTATACGCAGTCTCACTACGAACTTGGCATTGAAGCCCAGAGGCATCCTTTTCTCTCTCTCTCTCTCTCTCTCTCTCTCTCTCTCTCTCTCTCTCGACTTTACATTTTTTTTTTCCTCTATTTTCCCTTTATTTTCCGGCTCGCTCTTCCTGCACTTCGTTTTGTCCTCCCCCTTTCATGCGCGCCATTGTTGCTCCAGACGCTTTGAAACTACTTTTCACTCGGAGAACTTCCCTCTTATACAGCTATGACTAGTCCCAGTCTAACCCAGACTGCAATGTTGCTACCCCCTGAAAAAGCACATCAGTCCTTTCTTCACATCCTTCTATCTATCATTCCCTTTTCCAGTTCCTATATTCATCAGACACTACGCAGTCGTATCCGACGCCTATTATCGCGACGAACTGCGAGCCAGTAGCTACTCGACTTTTCAAAATCGTCCACCCCGTATTACTACTAGCAACTTATAACCACGGGAAATTATATACACGTATATGACAATAAGACACCCGATATATAAAAGTAATAAAATATTTTTACAAAAATCATAATAAATCCATTAAATGAAATTCACCAAAATTCGATATTATACGCTGGATCAGTAATCGAGTCTGTCGTTTAATGTTACCAACCATTTGAAAAAAAAAACATACACGGTGTCCGAAATAAATCCAACACGCTCGTCCAATTTATCTTAATAAGGACGGTACTTAGCTATAGGTAACTGGTGAATTTTAGGCCTCGTAAATCGTTCCCCATATTCTGACAGCCCCAAACTTGGCCCATATACCCCGTGGCCTCGTTACAACTCAGTGGCTCGTTAACCTTAAAAAATTGACGTCATAGAGTATTACGAATAGTGACGTCATCCATATCAAGACTCTTCGACGTAACGAATTCGTCTGTCATTCCAGGTGATCATCTTCGTTTCGCGATGAAATGGATATACCGGGTGGCATAATTCCATAGCACAATTCGCTTCCCAATCTGGCTCGCGGTTTTACGTCCGGTTCATCATGGATTTTATACGACGTAGCCAACCGTCGGCCTCGAGCGGATTAACGTGGAAAAAATTAATGAATTCCCAAAGCTTTCTCGACTCTTAAAGGGAGCCAAAAAGTTTTCGCCGAAAAGAACGTGGAATCTCGAATACTCTCGGATACTGTATACGAATAGATTTAAACTTTATAAACACCCGAAGCGACGCTCACTTTTTTTTTTGCTCACTTTAAATCAGAAAGTTTACCGTTCTTGCCCTGTAACCCCCCTCCCCCTCCTCTTTCGCATTGCATAACGTGAAATATCTACTTTGTCCCAGAAATTCCACTTTGTAACTTTCATAGAATAAGCAACTGAATATATATGTATATATATATATATATGCTTCTATAGTTTTATATCTAACACATAAATATATGGTGCATGTACTATATAGATATACTCTACTCGTATCAAGATACAGCAACGGCAAGAATCCTATATGTACACTGCGTTCTTAAACCCGACCTACTTCGGCCCAAACTGTACGTAAAGCTACTGTAAAATTTAACAGATATCCAAGACAAGGCACAACATGGACCTAAGGAGTTGCAAGACTTTTGAATGACTCTTCGAAACTTGTATTTTTCGTCAAACCAAAATATAACCCGTTATACAGGGTGAATGCCGAAATACGGTAGGTACCAAAAAGTTCATTTGATTCAGATGGGAAGGTAAATTATTAATTATTTTTATTTATCCCCAGAATACGGGGATGGTCCAGACAAATTCTATTGGGATCTAGGGAAAAAATTTTTTTTTAATTTAACCATAAATCCTATCGATCGAAGTGCAGTATATATATATACGTATAAAAAGCTCGGATCATTGATCCATGAATTTACGCAGTCATATCGCGTACACTATGTATATATATGTAGATATTAGCGAAGGTCGCAAAGGCAGATATTGCGCTGGCTCTAGGCGAACTCATTGTCTGAGGATACAGACAGTGTCTGACGAGCGTCCCAGACAGATAACCTAGATGAGACCGAATGAAGAAAGCAAGAAGAGACTCATCCGACGGACACTTGGATTCCATATTTTCTATGTACATCTTAAGGCGCGGTTACGACCAGACTTTTAATGTTTTACTATCCCAGTGAACGTTTTGATTGATCTTTTTTTACGTTAAGGCGCGGTCACGACCAGACCTTTAATGTTTTTCTAACCCACGTTTTGCTTGATCTCTTCTTTTTTTTTTATATGCTCAAAATTACCGGCAGGGATCTACAGGTGGTAAAGACATCAGAGGGACTAACTCAGGCTTATTTATTTTAACGGAATAAACGAGATTAAAGGAACACTAGGATTTTGTACCTTTCAAGAGATAAGATTTGACGATGAGTTGTGTCAGTGATAAAAGGGTCAAGTACGATCAGTCGATTGATAATCTTTTAAAGAATCTTCATTTCTTGGTAATTTTGAACGTAATTTTACTCTCGTCTTGGCTCGCTTTGGTTTTTGGTACATAAATATCTTTCCAGATAGAAATCTATTTATAGACCTGAAACTGCTGTTCTATATATATATGTGTGTGTGTGTGTGTGTGTTACTATGTGGAATCTACTGTCTATGGGACTGCTGTACATACGGCGTAGAGGCAGATAGACAACTTGAGCTATGAATCCTTCTGGCTGAGAATCCGAAAGGAAATTGCACCTTCATTCTTCTGCCAAAAAGAATTCTCATATCGATTTTAACCGTGTGTATAAAATCCTGGCTTGTGAAATTCAAGACAAATGGTAGCCACTCTGAAATATATTTCTCGTGTAATTCCACTTTTATTCGTAATTTCGCGATACTTCATTCTTACCCTATATATAGTATACTCGTACGATTGACTTTGATTAAAAGGGGGATTGAAATTGAATCGGGGAGAAAATGTATATTATTCGAGTCACTAGGTATGGCTATACGTGTTTCCTCGACAAATGGAATATTTCGTATTGAATTCTTTTTTTTTTTATTTCATTATTAAAATATACCATCTTCAAGTTTAACACAGTCCGATATATAATAATTATATGGAATTTCTAATTCCTCTGAGAAATACGTTAAACAGACTATATCCATCGAGTACACTCGGGATAGAAAAAAAATTTCATTCGACTTCCGACTCGGGGATTATCCGGAATAAGCAGCCTTAAAAAGACATGAAGATTCTAGAAACAGAATAAACGCACGATAAGATTTTAAGCTCATGTTTCTGGTATTTATCGCTAACGAAATGTCACGTGTCAGATGCGTTCGGTCAAAATAGCTACTTTTACTGGCCAGTCTCGAAATACGTTTGTGAGGTTAAAAAAAAAATAAAAAAATTTTTTCTCCCCTACGTAGTTTACATACTTTTTTTTCGTGCAGTGAATCAAGCATCTTCACGACTGCGGATCTAGTCGAAATTCACCCTGGAATGTAAATTGACTTTTTGGTCCGTTCCGACTTGAAAATACAAGACACTGGCATTAAGAGAATTTCAATAAAAATCCCATCCGCCTGACGCTCTCAATCGTAATTTTCCGAAAAATAAAAAAATCGCTTTGCAAAAAAA
>JARQSU010000637.1:122549-164182 GCA_030142265.1 Calameuta filiformis
ATTCAGTTCAATGCGGTGCATAAGTGCATAATTATAATCTTTTAAAAAATCCCTGACTATGCTATACTATATATACTATATACATATACTATGTATACTATATATACTATATGGTATAGCGTTTGAAGTGCATTAACGATCACTTATAAAATTATATTTATCAAATTTTAACGACGCGACTAATTTTAGGAATACCGATGTGACGTGAATTCTCATAAAAAGAGTCAATAAAGATATCATGTAGATTTTCACGCACGTTCACCTACTATAAGGGTATTTAATGGTGCCGCCACACCAGCCAGTCTTATCTAAGTACTAATTATTGTCGGTAGCACATTAAAAGAATCCGATAGCCGCGTTATCGGCTATCGGAAAAGGTCAGCCGTGGTTTGTTTGCCGGTATCTTGTCTCTGTATTAAAGAGGGGTGCCTTGTATCTTTTTGGTATCGAAACTCCAGAGGATGGCGCGGCTCGTGAACTACGTAGTCGGGCAAAGTATCTTGAGGCCATCGGCCTCTCTCCACTCTCTTCCATTTCTCTTCGCTCCTTCGTACGAACGTCATACTCTCTCCTTTCTTCCACGCTATTTCCTATAGCCTCGCTCTTCGAAGTATCGAGCGACGCTCTTCCGCTGACATCATTTCCGGAGCAGAGGGTCATTCGCTGCATGCAAACCACTTCCGGTACAGATGGCACTTCGTGGAGTAAAAACGAGCACAAGGACTCTTCTTCGCACGAGATCAATTTTTGGTGATATGGGCAGATGCACTTGAGACACGTAATACAGGACGTTGGCAGTGTGCGATAGTGACGGGATGTACTTTGTATTAACACGTGCTTAATAATATAGATATATCCTGTAATATAATCTGAATATGCATTGATTGAGGTAACAGGTATCGATTGGATTTTAATGAGGAGTGCATTTTCAATTAGTTATATTATTGGTATATATATGGTCAATTCAAATTATAAGTATTGGGATATAATTATGTGAAATTCTTTTTAATTTCTATTTTGGGATCTTGCAAGTTCAGTGTGACAGAGATAAAAAATTTATTCAGTTTATTAGCTTTTTGTCTTAGTATTCTTTGACAGAGATTTCGTTTTCCTCTCAAGTTAGAAAGACATGAGTATATCTTTGGAACATTGTAAAAGCGATGAAACGCAAAAACTATTTTCAATATCGTTTCTAGGGTTTAAATAATTATTTGACTGATAGTATAACAATTTTTGAAATGGCGATATCAAAAAAATTCACATCAACTCCAGACCTATCCTGTTACGATTTCTTTCAATAGATTTCACTCGTACGTCAACGCGTTGGCCCAAATTCAAAATTTGATTTTTGAGATATCTATCATATATGAGGCCATCAGTTTGTACACCGATATCTACAAAGACACCAAAGTGTGTTATGTTTCGCACACAACCACTTAGCTTAACACCAACACTCAAGTCATCGATGCTCCTTAAATTTTTTTTAAACACTGGTGGTTCACCCTTTATTCTAATATCTTCGCCTTTCTTCATCGTTAAACCCTTAATAATTATTTCTATCGTTGCTTCAGTTGTATGGAATTTCTTTGCTAATGCAGTGTATCCCTGTTTTGCGTACGCATTGATTTGATCTATAAACTTCTGAGTACCCAGATTCTTTATGTCGCACTTACTGTCTTTTAGAATATTATTTGTTATGTCGTATGATTCCGGATGAATCCACGTTTGATCCAAGTAATTTAAAGAATCGTTAACATCCTTTAATTTACTGTTAGCCGTCTCTGGTATGATCCTTATGAATCCAGCGCATTGTTCAAATGACTTGTGACTAATACCTTTTACTTTCAGAAGTTGCTTTCTGTTTCTAAATACACCGATTTCATTTCTTCGTTGTATTATACTTTCAGCTTTGGACACGTTTAAACCGGCAACACGCTTCAGAAGGCTTCGGGATGCTGTATTAATGTCAACTCCAACGAAACTCACAGTTTCTGAGATGACCTAAAACAGGGACATAAGATTTAGAAAAATGATTCTCACCTAAGTTATCGTAAGAAAAGGTTGATTTAGCTGCTTTCAATTGATTACACTTTATAACGTTTAATAATTAGTTACTAACTTCATTGAGAGTGAGTAGCAGCTGCTTCTCCGGAAGATCATGTTGGTACATTCCAATGCCAAGATGTTTTGGATCAACTTTGATCAATTCAGCCAGAGGATCTTGAAGCCTTCTGGCTATAGAAACTGCAGATATCAAATTTGGGTCCAGATCTGGAAATTCTGATTTGGCCTCTGGACTACAACTATATATAGAAGCACCAGCTTCGTTTACAATCGTATAAGAAACATCCACAGGATTAAAAACTCCAGATTGAATTAAATCAGTTAAGAACATCTCGGTCTCTCTACAGGCTGTAGCGTTGCCTAATGCTATAAGTGAGGTTTTATGCTTAAGCACTAGATTAGCAAGGATTTTCGCTGCCTCCTGTTTATTATTTCTTGGTTGATTGTTAGGAAATATGGTTGCAGTGTCCAATATCTTCCCATTTTCAGATACTACAGCAATTTTACATCCATGACGAAAGCCTGGATCTATGCTAAGAATAGTTTTCCCACGAACTGGGGGCATAAGTAGAAGATCTTTTAAATTACTTGCAAAGACTTCAATAGATGCTTCTTCTGCTTTCTTGTTCATCTCGAGTCGTACTCTGCGTACGACTAAAGGTTTAATCAATCTTTTGTAGGCATCTTTAAAACTTGCCTCTAGAAGTTGACGATGAAAATCTGATGCGTTAAATGCAGTGCTAAAATATGTGAAGCAATGTCTCCTTAACTCCTGTTCAAAATAATCAGGTACAGTCACTTTTACAGATAAAATCTTTTGTGACTCTCCTCTGTTAATGGCTAAAATCTGATGAGGTTTAATATAATTTTCCATTGATGTGAAGTTGAAATACAATTCATATTTTTTTATGTCAACATCATTTTTAGTTAATGATTTACTTGACTGTTGTGCATTCTTTGTTTGACTAGTTTCTATCTTGACAAACACGGTTTTACGTAAGTCTCTGATTTTAGTAAATGTAGTTTTATCCTTATTAATTATATCTGCAATTATATGTATAATGCCATTCTTAATATGCTGTTCGGTATCTAAACCTTCTTGATCAGGATTAATCATAGATGACAAAGGAGCTATTGGTAAACCATTTAAAATAGAATTAGCAATGGGTTCTAGTCCTACATCTCTGGCTCGCTCAGCCAGAGAACGTTTTGAATTAGTTTTGTACAAAGAATATATATCATCTAATTCAGGAAGAGATCTAGCACCTGTAACAACTGCATGAATTTCAGGAGTCCACTTTCCTAATTTGTCAATAGCTTTAATAATCTTTGTAGCTCGATTCTTTATTGCAATAGCACGATCGTAACTGTCTTTAATCATTCTTAACTTTTCTGGTTCCATTCCTTGTGTCATCTCTTTTCTATATCTTGCAATAAAAGGAATAGTATTATCATCTTTGAATAATTTGACTAAGGATTTTGCAACATGAATATCAATGTTATGAGTATCACTTATGTACTCTGCATCTGTCCAATCCCTGCATTCAACGAATTCTTTTAATTGAGATGAATGACTCTGATTAGTTACAGTTAATAAATTATCCTCTAAATTTATCTCCGGTACAATGGTTTCAGAAACACAGGGTTTCTTTATCGATTCTTCAGCCAATTTTATTCTCTTACGTTCTCTGGTACCGTCTGTTTCATTCTTTGCTCTCTTCTGTCTGTTTCTCGTATTCCTTTTCAAATCTTCACAAATTGTGTCATTTGCCTCATCTCGTTGTTTGATTTTTGGCTTTACCTTTTTAGTCTTTTTACGTGGTTTTTCGTCAATCTCATAATCTGGATCACTCAGTATCACTACGGATTCTGTATCATCCTCAGAATCCGTAATATCGATGACTACTGGCTTATGTTTCCTGCGCTTCTGTCTCTCCATAATAACATATTCTGTACTCCACACAATTTACGATCTCTCTCACGACCTTAATTATATGACAAAGTATGAAGATTATTAAACATTTTTCTCTTTATCAATTAACATAATTATCAATAATAATTACTCAAGCGTGAGGAATGATGAATTTCTCTTGAGATTCCAATATTTTCGTTTTTAAAGAATAGCAACAGGTACCTAACCTCAATGCATCGGCATTGAGGGCATTGAGTCACATTGTCTGCAACTCGAGACCCTTGACACTACGACCTCTGTGAAGTTAGCCGGACAACTTTAACTTTTTATCATACCTAATCGATTGGTGATCAATGGTGGCCTAATTAAAACATTTGATGGTCAGTCATTCTTTTATAATCAAATAATCAAAATTTGACCGCGAAGTTAGCCGATCGGTTTAGAATTATAAGTTTTATCACGTAAAATGTGTTTCGATACGATACCCCTGTATCCATTTCTCAGCCAATCACAGCATTTGGCGCTCGCCGTGCAGCGGAGGTATGATTTTTCATACCTCGTACATTAATTGATGACCACCAAATGTTTTAATTAGACTATCAATCATCGGCTAGCGTTCTTGTATTGATTAATTGTTTCGAAAGGACGATCTGTTCAGAAATATCTGTTTTATCGACCGTAAATGTGTGTTCATACACCCATATCCAGTCCAACTAGACTGCATCGTTTTTTAAATTTTGTACGAAAACTAACGACCACCAAACATTTTAATTATGATATTCGTTACCACCAAACGATTACGCATCGATTGAACACATGAGAAACTTAATTCGTTGAAAAAGAAATATTTTCCGGCTAACTTCACGGTCAAATGTTTATTATTTGATTACAAAAGAATGACTAAACCATCAATGACCGCCAAACGACCACCAATCGATTAGGTATGATAAAAGTTAAAGTTGTCCGGCTAACTTCACTGGGGTCAGCCGTAAGACTCATAAGGAAAGGAAGGATGGCATTGGAT
Organism: Calameuta filiformis; assembly: GCA_030142265.1. Taxonomy (NCBI): domain Eukaryota; kingdom Metazoa; phylum Arthropoda; class Insecta; order Hymenoptera; family Cephidae; genus Calameuta; species Calameuta filiformis. Next base: position 127,550 of record JARQSU010000637.1, read on the forward strand.
AGTATCTAGAGACTTGGGAGATGTAGTGATCCGTACAAAAAAAACTCCGAAACTAACCATTTGAAATAATAAAATAATGACAGAATTCAATATCGAAAAGTAATACAAATTGTGAGCCTTTTCAACTTCAATTTCATCTCTGCTATCTACATCCATTCGAGTTCGTACCTGACGGAGGAACAGCGTGTGAATATCTAAATTGCTATAAACGTATAACTTTTAATACAATAATTGAATGTTTCCTTATTAATATAATGGATATTGTATACCTATATCTGCAGCATCCTCCAGTGTAGTTGATAAAATGTCGAACCTACCCGTACGAACGTACCAAAGGAAAAATGCAGCTAAGCAAACGTCTATACTTTATAAAAATCCTACAATTATTTCGCGTACAAATACTCAACTTAAATCCTCCAAAAACTATAATAGAGAGGTGAAAGAGAAGCTTCAAAATGTGGATGATACCTTAGACTATGATCCATTCGACACTACCTTTGATCGACTTGCAAAAGATGCTGTGTGAGTATACTATTTAATTGTTATATTATTTGTTATAGTGCCATTACTTATCTATAACTTTTATGTACTTTTTGTATTTCATTCAGAATACCGCCAGTACCTCCTATATCAAGAAAACCACATGATTCTTGGTATGACAGTAGTGACAACAGCCTACCAATACATAATTCTTCATCAACTTCGACTGCTCAAGAGCTGATACGCACAGAGAATAGAACTTCAGTAAAAGTGGTAAAAAAAGGGAAAAGGATGAAAGATTCAATGATTGTCATGGTTAATAAAGTTACAAGGAATAAGTATTCGAAGCCTGTGAGGAAGACTAAACAGAAGAATGGTTTAGCAATGCTGAGTGTAAATGAAACACACGCTCATTCAGAAAAGGATGTCAAACTCAAACGCAAGAAGAAGACTAATAATATTATTAAAGTACAAAAATCTGAGAAAGATGTAAAAAATGATTTCTCACAAATATCAAATCATAGCAGTAATAGCAGTAGTATTATTGATGATGAACTTATAATAGAATCAGTATCTGGCAATAATCCCCTAAAGGTTGCTAAAACTGACATGCAATGTTCAGACTCGCCAGAAATAACTAAAGCAACGAATATGGAAGAGTTACCTGTAAAACGTAAAAAAGCTGTATGGAAAATGAAGATTGTGTTATCTCCAAATAAAAAGAAGATATTTCAGGAAAGAAAAAGAAAGAACAAGAGTGAAGGAAACTACAGCAGTTCACATTCAATTGATGATGTTCTTATAAAGAAACGAAGAAAATCGAAGAGCACAGGTAACAATGTTTCAGCCGTACAAGATAATCAAAATCAAATAAGCATAGATCATCTAGTAAACAAACCAGAAGGTGACTCTTCATTCAGTATGAATAATATTTCAATGAACAATTTAAATGACGCAAGTCATCAGATAAACAATGCAGACGTGAACAGTTCATCCAATAATATAGACTATATCTCAATGGGCAGTTCAAAAAGGGAATCCATGGACCCATTAAAACTATCAAATAGTGTAAATTTACTGGCACATTCTACACCGTATCCTAATTCTAAAAAGAGTTCAAATAACAAACCTGTGGATTCACTGGAACCATCGACTAGCATAAAAGGTGTATTACGTTATACATCGTATCCTAACTCTAGTAATTCAGTTGAAGTAACGAAGCCAACGATAATAGTTAAACCTTGTTGTGTAAAGCTAGAAAGGTACAAAAAGGACATGACCAAACAAAACGATTTGAAGGAGTACGACAGAAAGGAAATCTGTATTCCAGACTTCAGTCATTTACCTTCTGAAGACATTACATATGAACACTTTGAAACTACAAAAAATAATTTATCTCAGCCCATTATTAGACCTTGTTCAGTTAAAATATCTAGGATAGATGTGGATAAATTTCTGAAGCCAACGTCTACAGTACAGGAAATTAATTCATCTCAATTAGATTCAAGAAATTGGACCAACCAATTTGATATTAAAGAGTGTAGTGTCAATTTATCTCGGATAAGTCTTACTGAGTACAGAAAAATTAAATTCTGGGAATCTAGTCTGCGCAAGCGAAATTATCACGGCTTAATGTGTAGCACACCATTAGAGAGACCAGTAAAACAGTCACTCGCCAAGGTTCGCTTTTCACCCATCGACAATCTTACTCTCATCAAAACAAAGAGGCCAAAAATTCAAGTTAAAGATAAACCTATTAGTGAAGAGCTGTCAAAAGAGAAAACAAATGACTTCCAGGATATAAATGCTATTAAAAAAAATCTGCATACGTACTATAATACTTATGACGTGCAGGAATCCAAAGGAACAAAAGGAATTATCAAAGATTCTCAAGAGTCCTTGTCAATGGAGGAACAAAAAACAGTGACGTGGGAACCAAAATCAAATACAATAAAATCAAACTCTTTTGTACTACCTGCATCGGACCAATCAGAAGATAGTATCCATTCAGCAATTACACTAAATTATAATTCAGTTGCGAAGACTAATCTGAGTAAGAAAGTTTTGGATGTTTCCTCAGATACAGATGCATCGAATTCTCTGTTTAGTGATAGAACAACAGATGAAGAAAACTTAACATCTTCAAATGATAATACAAAAAACAAAACAGATGCATTTGACTCAAAGGCATTAGCTTATGTTACTAAAAGAAGAAACAAGAAAAATTCTTTGCGAGTCCAGACGAGCTCAATATTGAAAAGTGATATTCCTGCAGTTAACACAAAAGCAAGTCAAGAATCTTCAAACACAGAAAACATATCCTTCGAAGACTCATCTTTATCTCCCACTAAAATTATTGAAAATTCTCAAGAAATTGATACCGACACTTCTACTAGCAATCTATTTGGATATAAGAAAGTGGATTCTATTAGTAAAATTAATGATTCCAATGAAACATTAAGCGACATAAGTAGTCAAGAAACCACAGCCCAGAGTTTATCGATGGACTCTGAATATTCTAAGGAAACTCAAGAGAATCTTGAAGATTGTGATAGTATTAAGAAAAAAGAAAGTGTTCCTGAAAAGTCAAAGAAATCAAATAATTCAGAGAAAGAACATACACATGTACATTTTGACAATAGTTTGTTAAGCAACAATTTGGAAAAGATGGACCTTGACAATGTTAATGATTCCGTTCCATTAACAAAACGCTTACATAATTTAATAACGACAGGAAGGTCACGAAGCCATCACCATTGCGATTCTCAATTGACACTGACAACAGAATCTCCATTTAAGGGATTCCCTAAAGAAGTATCAACAAATGCTTCATTGGTGGATGTATCTTCAAAATTCTTGGAAAATAGCGAAAATCTTAATGCGTCTGCTGACAATTTTAATGAAAGAACATCGATATTCCTGAAACCAGGAAAACTCTGGGCCAGATCTCTATCTATATTGAATAATATCCAAAAAGATGCTGACTTGGATGCGCTGTGCGTCAACAAAGGCAAAAAGTGGAGGCAAAGTGTCAAAGCGATTCTTGCCATGCAACAACAAAGTAATTATTTTATTTCAAATTTACTTAATACTTAATGTCATTGTTAATATTCTTTTTCAAAAGTTATAAAATATGGAACGATTTATCGTAGTCTACTACGTTTCGATAGCATATAATTAACGAAACAAATAAGACTCGAGTTCAGTTATGCCAAACAAAATTTGAACGGTTGAAAAGTTAACCCAAAATAGCAATTTTTTTATTTATGTTTTTTGCATTAAAATCCATTTTATATTATCTTTCCTGCAAATTTTTACGACTTCCGTAAGAATTTACAAATATTTTTGTTCCGACGTAAAAAAAAAAAATGGAAAAAAAGGCCAATTCCTTTTTTATGATTCACTGATCATTCTAGTAAATGGGTGAGTTTCACGTGTATTTTATTTGAATTAACAGCTCCTCGTAAATCAAGCATTTCTGGGAGTACAGGACTTTTACAAAGCTGTCTAAACGCAAACGAAAATGATAAGGAACCGGACACGCATCACAAAATACGTTCAAGTATTAACCGTTTACCGTCTTCACAAGTGAACACAACATTTGGATCTACAAGTCCTGGGCGACACATAAGACGTATTTCTATTAGAGTTGTGCCTGATAAGAAATTCAGTCATATCAAACATTCGCCCTTCTTGGAAGCTTATGGACTAACAGCCAGCAAGAACAAAAAATCTTATTCTCAATTATCCACGCAAATCGGTAACCAGATTTCTTGACTTTCCAAAAAGATTTTATTTTTATTTTTCATGTCGATGTTAAATATTTTAATGAATTTTAGCACCATTGAAAGAAACTACCGTCTACAATGTTCAGTATAAGAATGCAGCTATCGGAACTATTGAAAATGGTCCTGTATTTACAGCCAGAGAAGTAGTATTGCAGAGATGTAATCAGGATGATTATATACTATTCGAAGAATGCTTTCCTAACTCGTAAGTATTACAGATTTAAATAAAATTGTTATGTACAATTTTAACCTAAAATTAGAATTGAACTATTTTCTTCGTAGATATCTGGAACGTTGTCGAAAAATCGGCGAGGGTGTTTACGGGGAAGTTTTCGTCCACGAAGGAGAGAACGAGAATTCCGTTATAAAAATTATACCAATAGAAGGAAGTGAATTGGTGAATGGTGAAATACAGAAAAAATTCAGTGAGATACTTTCAGAGATTGTTATAGCAAGGTAATTTTTAGATTTGTTGATGCTTTGCATAATCAAAATAGAACAATGTAATTAATCTAGCTGTGCATTTACAGGGAGCTTCATAACCTCAGGTTCAACGATAAGTACAACAGCAACAGTTTTGTAGAAGTGAAGAACATTCGTTGCATCGTTGGAAAGTATCCTGAAAAATTAGTTGAACTATGGAAGATTTATGACGAGGAGAAAAATTCTGATAATGACTGTCCTTTGATGTTCAACGATAATCAGTTATATATTGTATTGGAACTTGGACACGGTGGTCAGGATTTAGAAGCATTTGTATTTCAAAATGCATCACAGTCCCACGCGTTATTCATACAGGTATTTTTCATTTTAACTTTTAATGGTTTATCAGTATTTTTCTGTCTAAAACAATCTTTTGCTTTTCAAAGACTGCTTTTGCATTGGCAGTTGCTGAAAAATCTTTGGAATTTGAGCACAGAGATTTGCATTGGGGCAATATATTAATATCGCATACCGATGAGAAAGAAGTGCACTATAAGCTAAATGATAAGAAAGTATCGTTCAAAACTAAGGGTGTTCAGGTAAGACTTACAGAATTAGCATAAAAATTAAAAAAAAAAAGCGTAATTGAAGGTCAATCAAAATTGTTCTTCATTCTTTCAAGGCTGCAATTATAGACTTCACTTTGTCAAGAATGTCGTATCAAGGATGCTGCATCTTCAATGACCTTGCTCTGGACCCAGCACTATTCGTAGCACAGGGTGAATATCAATTTGAGATTTATCGACTCATGCGCGAAAAAGTCAAGTAAGTAACTAAATAATTATTCATAATTATTTCGCTATCTCAATCTCTGCGTTTCTCTTACAATCTCTGCTTGCAGCAACAATTGGCAGAAATTTGAACCCTTTACGAATCTCCTCTGGTTACATTACACACTGGATAAAATGATCACAGCAGTGAGATACAAAAATAAAAAGACAAAAGTTCACAAGAATGCCATCAGTGAGCTCCAGCAATTGAAAGACGTCGTATTGAATTACAAAAGTGCTTTTGATTTTGTGACGAATTGCGAGCAAGTATCGAGGCTGCAGTGCAGCAACTATGGTTCCTCGGCAGTAGCTTCAGCTTAATGAGAAGTCGAGAGTTACAGAAGTAAAACGAACAAATATGTGCCTTTTAAAACGTATGTCTAAGTATCAGCCATTAAATGACTATAGGAAAAATCATCCTCAAGGAAATCAGAAGGTCGTTAGTCGTGACTTTTTACTTGTAAAACTAAATATATAAACGATGAAATGACAAAAGACGTGTAAAACATGTTTAGGTACAGTGATCCTAATTGTACGTCGCTTAAAATTTTACTTAAACATGGTCTGGGCATATCGAATATCATTTAAAAAACCTTCGTACTTTACGTTATTAATTCTTTACACGCATCAAACTTTTCGCTGAATTGTTTTCTGCCAAATGTGATCAATTTAGATATTTTTTATTTATATGTTATTTCTTGATTTCGTCGATGCAGCAGGGAATCTGTATTGGAACCGTGTAATGTCGCCAACAGGTGCATGTGGTTTCATGATCGACTGATTCTTCTGAATTACTTTCGTCTAATAATACTAATTAGTTTAATATAATTGTTTAATGAAACATTATGGTCGTATGATTACTATACCATGTCCAGCCTCTAAATCCTCTTTAAGAGTGGCCTCGTCTATCGTGACCCATCGCAAAATATTATTTCGCGTCTCTGAATTCACATGATCCAATATCAGTGCAATTTTTTGCAATTTTTCAGACTCATAGAGACGCTGCACTTTGTCTGGATTAGATGATATGGAGGACGAGGATGACGCTAGAGTGTCGCACTGAACTTTTGTACACTCGCAGCATGTGCAGTGAACAATATGATTGATCAGTACTTCAGAATCTCTTTCAAGTTTTCCTAAGCGATATCAAAAATTTTGAAAATAAGAAGTAGAACATAACAAATAATTTCTCATCACTGATACCTTTACAGACTTTGCAATAGCAACATGTGCAGTCATTAGAATTACGGGAAGAGGAGGATTTTGACAACAATGTAATGTCTGAGTAACAAATGCTAGGTTCCTTTCGATGCTCTTCGTACTGGCACACACCACAGATACAAAGCTCAGAATTTATATCCGAATGGGATGGTGCCAATGAATTCATAGCCTGATCATCTTTGCACTTGCAACAGATGCATGCATAAGGATCCTCTGGGTGAATCTGAAAGTATAGTAAAAAGAATAATATCTCCATATAAATTCTTTTCTCCAAACTGCATACCCTAGGCCTTCTATTTTCGATTGGTACTGGATCAAAATATTTAAATCTGACTTTTGGCATAGCTTTTCCTTGGAATGCATTACGGATGTAAGGAAGTTTCAGTGGCTGTGGATAACCATAAACTGGAACATTATAGTATCTCTGTTTGTAGTGATCGGCTGGATAAAATGCCAGATTCAATTGGTCATCAATTCTATAGGGCATAATGTCCAGATTATCTTGTACCAATACACCAGACAATAACATTCGCTCAACGATCTAACAAGATATGTAATGAATATTTTTGTAAGTCATAAAAAATAGTTTTAAATAATTTTATGATAATTACTTGTGTTGTAAGCTGACCAAGGTTGTTACCAAATAACCTAAGATGTCTAATAGGAGTACTTTTCTTTATCGAATTCAATAAGTCCACACCTCCCTCATCTGATATTCGATTATGAGAAATATCCAATAAACGAATTCTAGAGTATGGCATGCAAAAGCTCAAAGCTCTAGGAAACGATGACTTTATATAATAATATATAATTGCTTTGATGGAATAAAAAGAAAATTGTAAATACACAGATACCTCGCACCAGCATTAGTTATAATATTATGTGCAAGAAGAAGGCCTTGTAAGGCTGGTCTCGTTTTCAACCAATCAGCAATTCTTTCCATTCCATGATCTCCTATATTATTTCTACTCAAATCTAGTAAATGCAGGGTATTATTGTGCTGAGCATCAATTAACATGATTTCTATGTCGTGACAGGAAAATCCATATTTTTGTAAATGTAACTCGACCAGACATTTGTTAAACTGTTTCAAGATAGTAATATACTGGTTTTTATTTTTTTATTTTAGTAATTTACTATATTTACTCTTAATAGTTCGCCAAGAACAGTTGCAAAATGTTCGGTGTCAAAGTAGTATTTAAATTCTGAATTGGGTCTGCTGATATCTAATATCTTTAGAGTGTCGTTATATTGATCCTGATCATTTCTCATTACTGTTGTGAAATATACTAAACTAGATATAGTCTGATCCACTTCAGCCACATCCAAGTAACGTATATATGGATTCTTGAGTAGCAGCAATGCTACTTCCTTGGCAGCCTAAAAATGAGAGGCTATTAGAAAATATAAAATGTTGTATCGATGCCCTTACATCCATTCCAAATTTATTTCCATTTAATCGAAGAATCCTCAATTGTAATTTTTCTCCCATGCGGCACATATATTCAATTCCAGGTTTCTCCAGGAAATTATTTTGTAAGTTTAGTTCTAATATATCATTGTATGCCTAAAATATATTTCATTTATCTATGTCGAACAATTCATCAGGAATTGCAATTTAAATTACATTTAAGTGGTCAATTAAATTCATAAATCCTGCAGAGTGAATTCTATTGTATGGTAAACTCAAAGAAACCACATCCCTGTTGCTTCGTAGAAATACCAACAAGTGAGGCATATCCCAGTCTTCAAAGCGTCTCCTAAAATGTACCCTCGTAGTAGTTTTTCATAATATCATTTTATACTGTTTCAAAACAAACCCTATTCTTAAGAAAAGATCATTTCCATGTAAAATCAATCTTCTAGTGCCATCATAGTATTTCTCGCAGAAACAGGAGAAAAAGACATTATTCATTAGAACAAGATTTTTGGGTGATTGCATTAGTTTTGGTATTTCAGGTAAAGTGCTATAATCGTTATAGAAGTATGGCGATTTTCTAGTTTTCCATCTCATAGTGAAATCTGTTTTTCTTTCTTGAATTATATCCTTTTCAAAATCTTTTCTACCGTCTGCCAAAGTGTCCTGACTAATTTTCACAATCTCTTCCTGTACGATTCTCTTTGCCATATCCATCAGATAGGATTTCGAATGCGGTGTACCAATTATCAAATCACCATAAGAATCAATTTTTATATCCTCTTTTTGTTGCTCCAGTAAGAGATTGTAACACATTTTAATCATATCAGATTTATTCATTGAGCATTGATCACTATGAGTATTCGTTTTCACTTCCATCTTTCTGTTTTAACAGCTGTCAAAAAAAAAAAACAACTGATACCATAAAAAATTGTCCTACGACCATTCTAAATATTTTCACAAGTCTTTCGAAGAGAATTGAACTGCTCATACTTTTATTTGTTCAATTAGGAATCCTTCCAAAAATGGCAGATTACAGAGTTCCAAAGCCAGAGCAGGATACCGAAGTTGTACCCATGGAGGAAATGTTTGCAGGTATCAACTGTAAAAATATAAATTTTCATAACTAATCAATCCTTCGTCCCAGCATATTGCCGAATGGATCCTATATCGGATGCCAAAGGCGTGAAACTCTTACCACTTTCCCAAAGTGACAAATGGTTAACATCGGCAAAACTTCTTGATATGAACACACTAACAACGACAGAGACAGGTACGCACTTCTTCAAATTCAAAAAGCGCGCCCTCTCCTACACTGAATATCTCGAGTACCTGGAGGACTTGGCCAAGGCGAAGAACTTGGATTTAAATAACATGATTTATCAGATGGAAAGATCCGGTAAACCGATACACCCTCGCGATATCAAGAAAAAGTAACCAAATAATAAAAAATTTGTACAACAGATGATTTTTCCATCATTCCTATGTACAATCTTTATTTCCAATTTACTTTACACAAGCCCATTGCGTCTCTCGAACTGACCAGAATAAATTATCAATATTTACATCTGCAATTTTCAAATCACCAACTGCGACCAGAACGCAAATTCGTTATGGAAATACAAAATTTTCGGTATAATTCCACATGCACGTGATTTTGATTTTCTCGAGTCTCTAAAGCTATGAAAAGCAAAATTGATGATTTGAAAAATTACATAAGTCATACCCATCGAAGATATACCATAAATGTTTCATGAAAAAACTCTTCGGAGGATTGAAAAGAGAAGAAAAAAAATATTTTTACTCGTTGCAGTACTCATTTTCATGTACCGCACGTTAATCATTAATGTTATTCTGTACGCGCGACGTAAACAATCCTTATTGAGAAACCTCAAAATATTGCAGCCAAAACGAAATACGCGGAGTCCGTGGAATCCCAGCAAACGTTCCTTCTAGTCCACCATTTTTTCTATTATTTTTTTTTGACTTTTTTTTGGTTAATTATTTTTTCATATATTTTATGTAAGAAGCGCGACGGATCGCTCGAGCTAAGCGAAAAATTAAGAATAAAACAATAATTCTCAAAATAAATCCAATCAACAATTTTAAACCTCGATATTAAAGGCACATGAATCACAAAAGGGTGTAATGTTCTCTTTCTCCCGTGGCATATACGAATATAAATAAAAGAAAAGAAAAAAGAAAAAAAAAGACCAAACGAATCACTTCCTTCCCTTTTGTGGTTCGACGAGTATAAAAATTCAATTTGAATACTAAGAAAGCTTTGTATACCCGTGCCCCAGCGAATACTTTTTTCCAGTGCAAACAAAAAAAAAACAAAGTGATTAACCTGTCTTTCGATTATTAACTGTTTCGCGTGGAGCATCGATACTTTCGCGACCTTAAACAAGGCTGCACTTCTGTTAACTAAGAATCTGTGCATCCAAGTGCCAGACTGATTATTTTAGTTTGATTTCTACTGAAGTGGCGCGTGCGCAGTTCCCTGGCGATCTTACCCAGCAGTATTAATTTAAACTCTCTACGCCGTTAATATAGAAAAAAAAAGCAGCAAATAAATATTAGGCGTTTCGCTGTATCCACTTCAAGCCATCCCTCACGTTGCTCAATGTTACTCTGCTAAGGAAGCTTGCTATAAGCTGATACTCCGGCATCGTGCGTCGTCCACATGAACGCGTCGAGAGTTCGTTGCGATATGAATTCTGTCGTGTTATCTCCTGCTTCTTGTCGTCGTAAAGCATTTCCGGTTGATAATGATCGAACTTACGACCCTCGCAAAGTACCTTTGTGGTCAAGCTCAGTAACCATTGGAGAATCTATAATAGAATATTGACTTTAATGGCTACTGCCCGTTTACTTATAATAAATAAAGTATAATTCCTTACCTCGTTGCTCGAGGGCAGCTTGCCCTCGTTTCGGAGCCAGGCGTTTGGTGCCCATAAGTACAATTGTATAATCGTAGCCGCTATGTCAGGACTGAGTCGCTGGAATGAATATACGTTTAAAAAAATAAAGCGTTCAAATTTCTTTAGTTGATTGCGAATGGAAAAAAAAAGAAGTTTGTACCTTGTACATGCTTCTGCTCAGTATATTTTTAATCAAAGCAGCTATAACACCAGGAACAGTTTCCGGTAGAGCCGGAAGCGCATCATCGGCGTAACTGTGATTCTTCAGAGCAGCTTTTGCATTTTTATCCTCGTAGAAGGGATTTCTCTGACCGAATATCTCATAGGCAATGGTTCCCGCTGTCCAGAGATCGGCTTTGGTGTAATTCAGACTGGTGAATGGACCCGGTTCAGCTGTTACAATTTCCGGTGGCATGAGCGCTATGTTACCGCCTTTGTCAATGTCGTGGCTATTGTACGGCATGTAAAGACCATGATTCTTGTCGGCCAAGCAACAACCAAAATCAGTGATCACCAAGGTCGGACAATTGTCTAATTCTTCGGACAAATCCAACAGAATATTGTTACTCTTCAAATCTCTGAAATTATTGAATTGTATCAGAGAAAATGAGATCGACGATTATTGTGTATAAGTAACATCGGAATTGATATCGAGGCTGATGCAGTTACATAACCTTGAGCGTAGCAATCATATTATATAAAATGAAAAAGATATCTGACTCACCTGTGCACAATACCGTGAGTATTCATGTGTGCAACTCCCTCCAGTAGTTGGGCGAGCAACAGGATGGACACACGAGTGCTGACTTCACGATCTGTCATATACTGTTTCAATGTGACGTCGTATCTGGAGAAAAAGAATGCAATTGTTGATTTCCTTGTGTATTATATTATATGTCAGTAAATATTGTGGTAAGGAATAAATGTGATTTTAGATATGAACCTTTTCATAAGCAAAAAGAGACTCTTGTTTCTTCCTGATCCGTAAGGATTGAGTCTTTCAGGAAGAGCATCCGGATACATTCTTATTGATCCTGGTAGAGCAGGCACCATATCAGCGAAGACATAATACATGGCTACTATATTTGGATGCGGAGGAAGATTTCTTTTGTTATCAGCCATTCTTTGCTCCCACTGTGCCAATTCATCATTCCTGTAGTGCTTCCTGGCTGGTACTGTCTCACGGTACATTGCTCTCAATATTGCAGTAGCATTTGACTCAACATCGTAATTAAACATCATCTTGATAGCCAATGGGAAAGTTGACAAATTTTTGGGCTGATCGTCGATCATTATTTGATCGGAATCTTTTTTTTCTGATGCGTCCTTGAAACGAGCGGCGTGAACAACAGCGGAACATCCTTTTGCAATAGCTGGGCCAATTACGAAGTCTTTCAGACCTGCTGGTGGCTCTTCGATAGTCGTAGCTTCGTAATTTTTGTCGTTTTGTGGCGCGTTCCATTGTACCTTCGAAACAGCTTCCTGGAAACATTCAATGGAGGTTCTAAATTAGGTCCATGAGATCTTTCAAAAGACTGGGAATCGGTGATGACAATATATTAGATATATTCCATAATATGGACCTAGTGTTTGGCAGTGTAAAACGCCTTTATCTTTGGCAATGCAAAATTGGACTTTGGCCATGCACTTGTTTATGGTCGTGTGACATCATCATCAGATAAAGAAATTCTATTGAAAACTATGATTAATTAAAGAATAAAATTATAGAAGAAGAAATAAACTGCGGCTTCTCATGGTGCCAGTGATCTATAAAAAAGAAGTGATACTATATTCCATAGAAAAAGATTCTACAATAGTTGATTCTTTGACATACATAGTTCTCTGACACATCCATACCCTAATCTCCCAACAGACTCCTTCCAGTTCGTCATCCTTTGTAAGTATTCCTGTACCAGATGCCAAAGACACTCCGACAAGAGCAAAGAAAGGTGCAGAATCCCCAAACAAAAGACGACTAGCTGCACGTCGTCGTAGATCAGCTGCAAGAGTATTTGTCACCCGTTTCAAGATATTATCAACAAATATTCGTCGAGCTTGAGCTCCCAGGAAGCCAAGATGTCTCCCTGCAGCCGAGCCATTACCACTAGCCTGAGGCACGTGGCCCTGTGATTTGCCTGAAATCAATTAACGTCTTTGTTATTTGAATTGTGATGTAATGCCTTGGTCCATTATTCATATGTATATTATGGACAGACATTACACAGTTTAATTTTATTATCAACAGCTATTTATATGAAAACAGATACCCTAATATTATAGGGCATGATATAGACAAAGGTGGTACAATTTAAGTGCATCAAATCCTTTCAATTTTACCTGTACCTGGACAAACAAGATCTCAACTGCATTGGAAAATGGTTTACATGACAATCCGGATTGGATTTAAAAGATAATGCATTACTCACCTAATTCCACAACGTGTATCTTGTCGAGCTGGCTTCTGGAATAGCAGCTATTGTATCGATGCTCGGGATTCCTGAGAGAACGCAGAATGACCCGACCATTTTGCACGAGACGTTGAGCTGCCGTCCGAATCGACATCTCTCCGTACTCTTGGGCCGAAAACGCCCAGCGGGCAGGCCCAAATCCCCAAGTAAACCCCTTCACGTTTACAGTTAGGATCACGATTACTGGACCGATCTTCTAAATATCACGAAATGAGTCCTCCGTGACTCTTCTTCCCTGGCTCCCCGAATCACTTTGAAGCTGCGTATAATAAAAAATATTTAATACTACTTATTCATAGTTCTTGTAAGTTCATATGGTTGCACCAGTGCCGCCATCTGTGCGTTGTCAAATATAATACAATGTATCTTATGCTGGTAAAACATTACGTTCATTTTCATTTGAAAATTGTAATGCCGCAAGTTTACAAGGGAATGGCCTTTAATAAGATAATAAAACAGAAAAGTAAAAGATCCTATATTTAATATCGTCTTTTAAAACAATTTGTTAGGCCCTAAATTACGAGCCGCAGAAACCACATTGTGTTGCGTAAGTTAAAAATATATATTTCTTGTGCATTTATATTTATTTTCTTAATTATTTTTTAACGATTCTAAATAGGTTTTAAAAGACGGCCAAGCCCTGTCTTTTTCTAATCAGAAGCCGTAGTACGAAAGTATAAAGAACGTAGCGAACAGAAGCATTAGAAAAGAAGAGCGATGGCCGCCACCTCGTTTTCTCTTAGTTTTTTTGAACGACCACTATTTCAAAGGAATTGAAGTAGGGATCGCGTAGTCCATATTACATGTCGATGAGCTACAACGATTTGTCAGATACGCTGAACTGTTCATCATGCAACTGATGATCCTACAGAGATTGACCCAAACATTTTTATGGTTGTAAGAAAACTAAGTATTTGATTTTTCTCGAGGAACGGTGCAATGGAGAATGAATACCTGCGTCAGATTTCAAATTGACGTCAGAATTTTTTTTCAGAAGAATCCTAAAAGGCACAGCTTTTTCTGTGATGAATCCACGTGTTCGAGGATGATCATATGCGATTGAACATGTAACAGTGCGCATCGTCAGCTCACGCAATCAGGCGCAGAAATCGTGACTTGATAATAGCGAGAGATAATGGAAAGTAATGTGGTGACCTTGCGAGGCTGCCGATTGGTTCGCTAGACCTCGGCTGACTCAGTGGAATAAGAACTACGGACGTCCTCTACAGACAACCGGGTCGAAGCCGACGATTCAGGACGACCACTTGTTGCTGCCGATTCTCTACACTCTGATCGGTTCGATCTGATCACGAATTCATTTGGCCTATTGTTACATTAATTTCAACATTATGTCAGAACAGTGAGTATATTTAAAAATTAAGATTTATTCATTTAATATAAATGATTATCTTGTATCATGAGTGACTGCTGTTAATTTGTCATTGCAATGTCACCTGTAACAGAGTGGAGTGATAATGTCTTATCGTTACATCAGCAATATCATTGAGAATTAAGTTAATGAAAATTAGGGTTTTTCCTTGATCGATAATAAAAATTTGAACCATGTCTCATTCTTTTGCAATTACTTTGTATGATTTGCTCTATTACCGGGACTTTCATCTTGAGAAATTACTTATTTTTTGTAGATTGATGTAGTATGATTTCAACAATTTGCTAAGTTTTATAGTTTAGTGTATAAAGCAAACTTAAAGATTTGGCAAAAATAAAATGTTAATAGCTTGTACTTGTTGGTAATGAACACCGTGATGATTAATTAAATATAGAGTTTGGTCCAAAGATATAATATATATTTTTTGCTTTATAGGGTTGCAGATATCGCCTTGATTGGCTTGGCAGTGATGGGACAAAATTTGATCTTAAATATGAATGATCATGGTTTTGTCGTATGTGCCTACAATCGTACAACAGACAAAGTTAAGTCATTCCTGGAGAATGAAGCTAAGGGTACAAAGGTTATTGGAGCCTTCAGCCTCGAAGAAATGGTTAGCAAGTTAAAGTTGCCACGTAGAGTGATGATGTTGGTAAAAGGTAACTAATCCCTATCGCTGCATCAAATTATATAAGACGTAATGACTTTTAGTCTCAGTCCTACTGGTCTTTTAATGGAAATAGCATTATTGTAAGACTATGCAGATGAATTCCTAATGAAATTCAAATATTCATTAATATTTTGTTACTATGTCAATAATACTTCTAGATGTACGTCACTAAATATTCAGCGACGTCACGCGTTATATAAGCGATACCCAAGAAAGATATTGACAGTACATTAACATTGACTCTTGGATCATATCTATGATGAAATCAAATAGAAGTTCTTTCGAAATTATACTTTTAATTTCTCAGTCCTAAACGCAAATATTTTTTTATATAGCTGGACCTGCCGTTGATGCCTTTATTGAAAAATTAGTCCCACTTCTGTCCCCTGGTGATATCATCATCGATGGAGGTAACTCAGAATACCAAGATACTCAAAGACGCACCCAAGAATTGGAAAAGAAAGGAATTTTATACGTTGGCAGTGGAGTCAGTGGGGGTGAAGATGGCGCGCGATATGGACCATCCCTAATGCCTGGAGGAAACCCTAAAGCTTGGCCACACATCAAACCCATCTTTCAGGTTAGCGGAGTCCCACAATAAAAATGTAATTCATTACAATTCAAAAGTGCACAAAATCATTGCTCTATTTTCATTTTTAGGCTATATGCGCTAAAAGTGGCGGAGAACCATGCTGTGACTGGGTTGGCGAAACAGGTGCTGGACACTTTGTCAAAATGGTTCATAATGGAATTGAATATGGTGACATGCAGCTAATCTGCGAAGCCTACCATATTATGCGTAACGGAATAGGCATGGATCCCCAGGAAATGAGTGACGCATTTGCCGAGTGGAACAAGGGCGAACTCGATTCCTTCTTGATCGAGATCACTAGAAACATTTTGAAATACAAAGATGAAAAGGGATACCTTCTGGAGCGCATCAGAGATACGGCCGGTCAAAAAGGAACAGGAAAATGGACTGCCATTGCTGCACTAGATTACGGAGTACCTGTCACCCTAATCGGCGAGTCTGTATTTGCCAGGTGCCTTTCCGCACTGCAGTCTGAAAGGATAGAAGCAAGTACTATCTTGGATGGACCCACAGCTCTCTTCCAAGGAAACAAAAAACAATTTCTGGAGCACTTGAGGAAGGCACTCTACGCTTCCAAGATTATCTCTTATGCCCAGGGTTTCATGCTGCTTCGAGAAGCTGCCAAGGTTCACAAGTGGAATCTGAACTACGGTGGCATTGCACTGATGTGGCGTGGTGGATGCATTATTAGAAGGTAATATTCTCTCTTCGCAGCTTAAAATTCAGTAGCAAACAATTACCATGGATCGAATGGCATTTGAGCATTTTATATCACTGCTCACATTTGTCCTGAATAAATTACCACTAGCGTCATTGACCCTCCTGTTGAATGAGTCTGAAAGTGAATGGTAACAAATGTCAAATTGAGGTCATGGCCCCCTTGGTTGTTTCAAATAGTATCAAATAATTATTAGACTCTACAATGATCAAGTAACTAGCCGTTAGCGCAGGTATAAAAATTTATTCTAAAATTAAAAATTTATTCCGATTAAAATTATACACCTATTGCGCTAGAATCCATTCACCGGTTACACCTATCTGAGTAATAAAAAATAAAAATAAAAATATCATTGCTAGCCAGCTTAGCGTATACTTCATGCAATCTATACATGCTCCTAGTATCCAATTATGGTGAAAGTCATATCAAGTACAAGGTTGCACGATGCGTGTCGAAAAGTGACTTTCGTTTTACTTAACTTCAAATCTCGACCAGACCCTCCGGTACCGTCAGATCCGTTATAAATACTGTTTTAACAGTCCAAAGGATTTCATGATGCGTCAAACAATTTTTTCTTATAAATTACAGCGCCTTCCTGGGTAACATCAAACAAGCATTCGAGAAGAACCCAAAACTCACGAACCTGCTACTGGATGATTTCTTTGCCAAAGCCATGAAGGATTGTCAAGCCAGTGCCAGGGTGGTCGTTTCCACCGCCGTTACTCTAGGAATCCCAACACCGGCCCTTTCGACTGCCCTCGCCTTCTACGACGGCTACAGGAGTGCTCGACTCCCGGCAAATCTTCTTCAGGCTCAACGCGATTACTTTGGTGCTCACACTTATGAACTTCTAGGTCAGGAAGGTAAATTTGTTCACACCAATTGGACCGGTCATGGCGGTAACGTTTCTGCCTCCACGTACGACGCGTAAGGATTGTGGTCGCGTCATGCGGTGCTGATTCCTGAAGAAATTGCCTTATTTTTTCTCCCCTTGTTCTCCCTATCGCTACATTCCGTATGAAACCACGTGAATTTACACGGCCTTGTTGACACTCGTTAAATGTAATGGAAAAAAAAGTCTGCACGAATTTATCAGGAGCAACTAGGTCAGATGTATTGACACGGATCAAGATCCTCAGGCTGGATCAAATGAAAAGTTCATGATATATTATCGCATTAAGAACGTATTATTATTTATGGACTTTTCGATGATCGTATTGTTGTACGTTAGCGCAATTGTTATTTAAATTATTTAGAATTCTTCGCAATTTTAATAAAATCATTTCACTCCGGGATATGTTTCATGAACCTTATCTATTACATGTTGATAAGATAATGTAGATCAGTAACTTCCAACTTTTATTGCGTTTTATCTCTAAGACAAATTATCCTAAGTACCTGGTCTTACAAATACATTGAACAAAGCTATACCACCTTTCTTGTAATAAATGATACGTCTGTCACATAATTTTTCTTGCCAAGATTTAATAAATATTTTCAATTTAACATTGTAAGTCCATTTTAGAAAAAAAAAAACAACTAACAATTTCACGTTTCAGTAATCAATAACACGTGTACCAAAGACTAATGTTACTCCTTATACGCCTGTTGTTATTAAAACAAAAAGAAATAAAAAGAACACCCACTAAGTATTCCTTTGGTTATGAAACAACTGCAGATGAAAGTAAAACCGTTAAAGAGAAAGTGTGCATCGTATCGTGCGTATATTTTCACAAGAGTAAAAGGACACTTTATAAAGACGTCGGAGGATCGTCTGGAGTAAAAAAAGAAAAGATAACGAAAATGAAAAGTTATTCCGCTTTCTCGTTCTGACTATAGACCGTAAATATATGCAGCATAATATCTGTATTTCATCTTCAATAGGCAAGTTCGAAAAACCGTGAATAAGACGCGCGTGTGAAACCAAAATGGTGGTACGTTTGTTGCCAGCAAATGGCCCATAAAAAACTTTGCCGTAACCAACGAGCATAACTTTCTATCGGATACTCTGCTTCACGATTATTAGTAATCGATTGGCGATAATTCAACAAGGCAATTTCCAAGCCGAAATTACTTTGATTGGAGAAAATATGTAAAATTTCAGTAAGTCAAGCAACAGTGAGTAAGGTATTTCTTTCGAGCAACTTCATTTTATGTGGCATTTAAATGTGTCTCAATTGTACTATAAATTTTATCATAGTTTATTTCAATACTGAAATACAACGCATAATACAGGCTAATTATAATATGAAAGTTTCAAGTAAACAGGAATTAACGGGATCAAGAAGGCCCTGAATATAACGACGCGTCTTTCTATAGTCGGGTCGTGGCAACAGTTCCGATTTGAGGGGACTTATTTATGTTTGAGTTCATAAGTAGATGGCCCTTCAAATTGGAACTGATCTCGCGGCTCGACTATACTTCATCAGTTACGTACATAAATTTTGGTAATTAAATTAACGTTACCTTATGACTTGACCTTTGACACAACAAAGACACTGAGTCGAATATTTACTTTGTATTTAAAAATTTATTTTATAATTTTCAAGTTATGACGACTTAACGAGGTTGATCTATCGAGACTGTTTTATTAAGTGAAGCAGTGAAATATCATTGCCCAGTATAATTCTTAAGGATACATATACAAGGTAAATAGAGTGTATCGTCGTTAGAGAAGATAATTTAGCGACTTTCATATATTTTCTTAACAATTTCATTAATAGGTCAAACACGTGAACGATCCGAAATCCAGGAACGGGAAAGAACCGTTATTACGTGAAACTGTTATTTGTGCTGAAGTTGATGACTGAAATGACAAGTAACAGGAGGGATATTATTGCGAAATAAGATGAGAAGTGAAGATGCTGATGAGTTGGAAAGTAGTTTTTTTTTTTTCGAGTTACATAACAAAATATAAGAAACCGTGCAGATAATTATTTGAATCAAGACTTTAAAGCTCTAGCGCGATTTGAACGTTGAAAACAGATAAACAAGGGCAATCAGATTGAAATACAGTCATTATAAGTATAACCGGCTGTAAATGGAAATCGGATTCCGTACATAAGAGGATGGTCAAGTCTAGTCGAGCTCTACGTCCTTTAAAAAGAAAGGTTAAACACGCCTTTGGTTCCTTGGTGGTTTCTCTTTTAACGGATTTTCCGTATGACAAGGTAATATAGCTATTTTGAAGATTGGAACACGATGCGTCTGAGAGCGCGGGATTCTGAAGCATTGTAAGTTCACATCTCCCACGTGCTCCATATTATTTACGCGTGTAGATAATATTGTGTTTATATGTCCGTAAAATTCTGCGTACAAGTAGTACAGAGAGAATTCGAAATGGTTCCTATGAACGAACGGTCGAGTGGTTCTCCTTCGCTCCATATGGCAGGTAATTTAGTGAAATTGATGTGTCTTTTTCCTGTTGCTATTAAGAGTCCTGGTAAAACTACCCGACTTATACGGCCCTGAATGCCGTCGGCTTTGGCTACCAGAGAATGAAGACCGAAGTGCCGGCAGAGTGGACCGCGACATTCATTTGCAAAATGGCTGATCACAGGGAACGAGACTCGTACTACTCGCAGTCGGATCCGCGCTCGAAAAACGATGATCCGCCAAATTCGCGACTGTTTGTTATCTGCCATAAGAGTCTTGAGGAAGAGGACCTCAGGAAAGCTTTTGAGAAGTTCGGAAAGATTGAAGATATCTGGGTGGTTAGAGATCGGAACACTGGAGAAAATAAGGGTAATCTTTTCTTCGTTCGCTAATCAATAACTTGTCTTTTATGGTTTTATCTCGATACACCTTATGTTCGTGGATGTGTTTGATGATTTACGGTAGATTGTTGTGTTATTTATTTTGTTAGTTCTTAAAAATCTTGGAGCTTTTCTTTATTGCGTCGCGATTCTTTCGAGTCAATCGCAGGAAATGTCAATTTTCAGATAATTGCCGGTCGTGAAAATGAGTTTATTTTGGGCATATTTGTATTGTTGAGTATTTTGTGGATTCGTGAAAGAATTTAATGAGTGTAAAGAAACATTGTTTTAACATGTATGATTGTATGTAAACATAAATACAAGCAGATCAAAGTAATGTGTTAATTGTTGTGCAACTGTAATGTGATTTTGGGATTTTCTTTTAAGCAGATGAAATATTTAACTATGTAGATATTGTTTTAAAGAATGTCTTCCATTTTACTTTGTGGCATTTGGTAATATTTTGTTTTTATGTACAGGGGTCACATATATTAAGTTTTCCAAGACATCAGAAGCTGCCTTTGCATTGGAAGAGATGAATGGGAAAATGCTTGGATCGGTTGGTCGCCCAATTAAAGTTATGATTGCATCAAAGTAAGTAATTCAATTACCTCAAGATATCTTACATTTGGACATTATCGTCAGATTGGAATTATATAAACTAAATTATTCTAGTCGTGATCAAGGATCAGTTCGAGAGACCAATGAAGAAGAAAGATGGGTTCGACTGTTCTGTGTATTACCAAAATCAATGACAGATGGTGAACTACAACAGGAATTCTCAAAATTTGGTACTATCGAATACGCTACAGTAGTCAAAGATAGAAACACGAGTGAGTCAAAGGGTTTTGGCTATGTAAAATTTCGAAAAGTCTCGAGCGCAGCAAAGGCATTCGAGGAATGCGACAGAAAATACAAAGCAGTGTTCGCCGAACCAAAGAAGCCAAAGCCTGACCATGGCGATGCAAAGTATAGCAATGGTCTGTCGATGCCCTACGACAGTATTGCTGGAGGATTCGGTTCCTCAAATTTTGGCAAGAGTAGCATAAGCTTGGAAATTGCAACAAATTATCCAAACACTGAAGGCTATACGCGTCTGCAAGTAATAGCTCACCCAGCCCTAAATCAGGATCAGCTCTGGCGACTGTTCGACATTGTTCCTGGATTGGATTACTGCCACCTGAAAACGGATGTGAGGTATCGAATGCCAAGGGGACAGGCAACAGTGGTTTACTCAAACTCCAGTGCCGCAGCTTACGCCAGAGACAAGTTCCACGGTTTCGAATATCCACCCGGCCACAGAATGATTGTCAAACCAGACCTAACAGTACCACCACAGAAAAGTACGAAAGCAGGAAGTTCGAATCTCGGTATTGGTCCAAGAACAGACTTGGCTCACTTAGCAGAAACCATCGCCCAAGCCACATCTTTGATTCAAGCCGCAGGTCTTACAACGCCGAGTGAGTATCTGATCTTGACCTCCCGCTTCAGCAACAATTTCTCATAATGAATCATAAGAAGATAAACAAGTTCACTTATTTCCCTATTCGTTCAACTGGCTGTTCAGGTTTGGAGCATTCAATGACCATCAAATTACCTAGCGTACAGCCTATGGCCAGTATAGACGCTGACGTGGCCAAGAGGTGCTTCATTGTTTGCGGACCGCCCGTGCCTCCCATATACGCCATGAAGGACGCTTTTTGTAGGTTTGGAAACCTAATAGACGTTTACATGCTCCCAGGGAAGAATTGTGGATACGCCAAGTATGCTAGCGTGGAGAGTGCAAATAAAGCCATCGAGGTATGCTATTAGAAGCTTAAGTAAAGGTACGGGAATAGCGTGGGATGTAGTTACAAAGAAAATTTCTATGAAAAATTCATGAATTTTTTTTTAACCTCATTGATTACGTCACTCCCGTTATTCCAGTCACAAGGAATATACCGGTACACTTAAAGAAAGTTAAGAAAATTTCATAACGACCGTAATAAGACAAAGAACGCATAATTAAACATGTCACGTCAAAAACATTTTCTCGCGTTTAATAATACGTCGGCTACCTGTTCTCAGGTTTTACACGGTCAGGAGATCTGCGGGTCCCGACTGAAGGTTTTAGAAGCGGAAGAGCGCAATGCGGGTGACGATCGTAGGAAACGACTGAGAATGGACGAGGACGAAAATTAAGGCCCATTTTGTGTATTACGTAAGTAACAAAAGAAAAGAAACGAAACAGGACGCGAAAAGAATGAAGGAAAAAAGATTTTAAAAAAAAAGAAAGAAAGAAAGAAAGAGAAATATTACAAGAAAGGGGCATGTGCATAAGAGGTCTATTGTATCAATACTACCCTGACTATTTGTTCTTGACGATCAGCATTATTTACACGTGTGTGGGAACCGAGTAAAAATGTAATTTTTCTATTTGTCTCCAGAGACTGACTGGTATACACAAGCTGGACGCACGCAACAAAAGAGACGAATTTTAAGACTCACTTGACCACGTCGGGCCTGCAGCCAAGGAAACTACTCCAACTATACCTACTTTTAACTATCGTTTACGTTCGCAACTTCAACGTTACTGAAACATTAACGTTACTTTACTTATCCTTACCTTACTTTACTTATCGCTACACCTAACGTCGGACCCTCTGATATTATTTTCAATGAGCCTGTGCGAAGAGTCGATCGAGGCGAGGTCCATTTTTTCGTTTCAATTTAAACTCTCAACGAGGATCAAAGTTTTATTAAGGTCGGGCTATACTCTTTTTTTGGACAGTGTCACATGCTTTCATTGAACATCAGTGTTCCCGTGAATTCTATTGTACGACAGAGCTTTTAAGATAATCTTATAAAATTTACCGTACGATTTTAAAGCACTCGCTTACGTTTTACTCGTGACAAATTTATTATTTTTCATTCTACTGACGGATAACCACACGCACGTTACGGACGTATGTGCGAGGAGACAATTTAACGAACGATCGAAAACCCTAAAATTTCGTTTCGTACGATGAGTCAATGAGAAAGAAAACTGACGAGGAACGTAAAGCTCAACGTGACATATTTTATTTAACGGATGCAAACTATTCGCACAGGCTTCTTAGGTGCGACTTTGCCTTAGGATTAGCTATTGGACTATATACCTTCTCGTTTCTGTTAATTTAAAACTCGTGCGATTTTACGGTACAGCGTCACATAACGAATTTGCCAAAGGCCCAAAAATATTTTACCACGAACTGCTCATTGAAATCCATATATTGTATCCGTTATCAACGACGTAATTTTTTGGACAGTTAAATTCAATCTGACTGTTTGATTCAGGAAATAAAAAAAAAAATAAAAAAAAAGAAGAAAATTGCCTCAAATCGATCGCACTCGCGCATGATCGATGTATCCTCGATATACTCGTGGATCCGAATTCCAAAGCAAGGTATATCCTTGGATTATAGTGTAAACGCTATTTTATACCACGGGACAGCACACACTCGTAGCAACGATAGTTTATCAGTGATAATGTAAAATTTAATTTATTAAATTGTACATTCGTCGACAAAAATTACGGCCATCGACATCACAATAGTAAAGGACACTTAGCACATAAGTAAAATGGAAAAATTTTTTATCTGCAAATCGGCTCTTCGAACGTCAATTGTATAAAAGTTATTTACAAATTTTCACACTAACCCACCTAACCCCCTAGGACTTTCCTCAACTGTGCAAAAGGAAAATTTTTTAAATTTAATTACAACGTTGTGTTATTGAAAAAAAAAAAAAAAGGAAGTTCACCATTACGCGTGCGACGGCGTCTAATTAATGAGGATCGAAGTGGAGATATACCAATGATTGCCAATCGAATTATCCTTCGACACGATATGCCAAGTGATAGGAACGAGGCGAAAGATTGAAAGAAAGAAAAAAAAAGAAAAAAAATTTATCTTATAGGTAGTGATAGTACAGCTAGCGATAGGGTACACGTTAATGACGATCAAACGATGATTAACGTCTTATTATAGTGGATACATCTTGTTTTGGAAGGATATTATATATATATACATATATATATTATATATATATATATACATAAAAATATATATATCATATACAGAGTAATTAAAGATAAGGACAGTGAATTATATTTCCACGCTAATAAATTGATATCGAGAAAATTTCGCAATCTCGTATTGGCGAATTGACTTTATAACGTAAACGCGTGCGCGTGCAGTGTCGAAACGACGATTCCTTGATAAGAGAGGAAAAGTGGAAGGAAAACAAAAAACTTTTTACATTTGCGGATCGTGCTTGCACGTTAAAATATATCCAGGTGACTGTAACGCATAGGGACATGTCCTCTTGGAATCAAATACACATTCTTTAGGAAAAACAATGAAGGAGAGATCAATGAAAATAATTGATTTTATTCGCTTTAATCACTTTTTATTTTTTTTTATTAACGATTGACCCTGACGCATTCCTATTGTATTTATACTTATGAAATTGGCCTGGAAATAGTATCTTGTTGCGTCTCACGTTCTTCTTTTATTCTTTACAGATAATCTCAAGCTGCCAGTGATAAGCGTGAAGCTACCCCCGTGCCTGAACTACTGTGATATCAGCTTGAGTGAACTGAGAGTGACGATTATTTTATTTCTTTGTATATATACATAAAATATAATGAAAGGATAATAAATTATATTTTTACATAATCAATTTTGTTTGCTATATTATTATATTCCTAATTCAAAAATAATTTGTCCATCATACTATATTATGTATAACTTTGTGTTTACCCTCATCGCGTCCTATCCCTGAATTTTGATTTAATTAAAATCTATTATCAGCCGTTTTGAGACATATAATTTTTTGTCAAAAAGTCTCAAATTTGTTATCCATTTGTCGTGGCGGTGATCACAGTCGATCCACGAATTTTAATCCGTTTCTTTGACAGATCAAAAACAACGAAGTAGATCGAAACCAGACATGAATCTTTACACAATTTCTCTTTACAAAATATGCACGTGCATGATTTTACACTGAGATATATTTATTTATCCTTAGAATGAATTTCCCTTTTTTATCGAAAGGCGCATATAATTTATTTTTAAGTTATCGATTTATCTTTTTGAAAAAAAAAAAATACATTCAACTCGTGGATCGACTCTATATATATATATTTCTAAATAAAGGTTTCCGGGAGAATTTATCTCGCTATGAATTATTATACGATTAATTAACAATGGAGTGGATAATAATTCCATAATAGATCGTGTCCGCATGTAGGCTTACGTGCGGCTGTGTGCATCGGATCCAGTAAAACATATTAAAATCTATTTTAATCCCATTTGTGTCAGGGTATGTTAAGGCGGTGGGGGTTAAGTCTGCTGTTTTGCAACGTTACAGCGATGTCCTGTGCCCAGAGGGTGGGAGTTAAGACTCACGTGTACCGCTGCGTGATATCAGTAAAGCTTCGCCAGTCAGTGCAAACGGCCGAAACGCGTTCATTCTGTGAAAACATTCAGAGCGAATGTTGTGTCTCAGGAATACATTGATATAAGCGATAACGAAGAAGAAGAGAAAGATAGTTAATACATTGACGGTGAATCGGATTCTTCTTCTCTTACTCGAATGCCTGTCGCTTACTTGATATTGCAATGTGGGGATTGACTCGTTTTTCGGCTTTTATAACGAATTTTCAAATTTCTACGTAGCTCACAGATACGAGTCGGTTATACATACTTTTTATTGTTTGCGCGAATGTGCCAAAAGTGATCGTTCTTCGTGCCTTTGGTGCTTGTCGTGACTGTAGGAGCTTTTAGTGCGGATTTATTCGACCTTGTATTATTGTATTGTCGACGAAACAACCGACGAACAATTGTTCATCCTGATGGGAAAGATGGAGGAAACCTCGGCGGAGAATGTCAAGGTTTGCGATTCTGGTTATTCCAACAGTTACAGTAACAGCCAGTCGCAAAGAAGGTAAGAGACTTACTTTGTTGTTGTTCTCAGCACTGTTGTTGTTTATTTGTGTCCATTAAAGCGTTTCAATTTAATTTTGTTTAAGGGTTATGTATTCAAAAAATTCCGTTGCCGTTGTAACGCATTTTCGGCCATTAACCGTCAAAATTTGAAAATTGCAGATTTCAGTAATCTTTATCGTGTCTTAACGAAGTGGAAACTGATAGATCTAATTTTTTTTTAATTACTCATTGTTTATAGATCTCTGCACGTGTAGCTTTGGTTTGATATGCATTGTAAATGAGTAGCTTGTCTTAAAAAAAACAACTGTCACGTGCTCGCAAGCTATTTTGCTATCACGAGGACTTCGGTTTATTTTCTATTTTTTTTTATGTTCTAATTTTAGGAACAAAACGCACATATCATCTATTCTATTTTTGGATACGTGTTACTGAATTTTAGATGCATTGACTTCGTGGGTTCCTCGTACACGAGCGATATTAAAATTATAAAAGACAAAAGTAACGATTTTATCGTTGATCTAACAATAATATTGAGCGAATCGTACAAAAATGAATTCCTTGAGTAAGAATCACTATGAGGTTTTTATATTGTATTTAATAATAACATTCTTAACTCTTAACGAAAGGTCAGATTCTCTTAAATTAACGATCCCCATTATATTCCATTGACAATTAATAAAAAGAGTGTAGTAGCGACAAATAATATTTACAGCATCTTTATCACAGCCATTCCAATTACCAATATAAATCTAGACATTGTTAATTTGCATTTTGTGTTTATAAATAATACAAAATTACTCGAACTTAACGCCCAGTGATATTTATACCATAAAAACAATTGGTATTGAATGGGAATCTATATTTGAAAAGAAAAAGTTTAATAGGGTCGCCCTGTAATCCAGCTATGTTGTATAACCACTGATAAATTGGTATTTATTATGGATATAAATACAAACCGACATATAACCCAGTACAGGCGATTGAGAAGCTACAGACAATATACAATTATTATCATTATCATCCCTTGCGTAATATAGGATAGAGGGGATGACAATAATAATAACTGACCAAACTCACCCCTGAAGTATCCTTAACGTGAATCCGGGTTATAACCTGGACTTACGTAAAGTTAATAATAAAATGGCGTTTATCAGCCTGTCGCCACGTTTCTAGAAATACAATAGACGAAGCACTAACCATGTAACGCCTAATTATATTATTTCACAAAGGCACGTATGTCGCTTTGATGCAAAATTCTCAATGGGCTTTCAAATGATATATTATTAAAGTATACAGTATACTTCTCAAGGTTAATTCTGAATCAGTGACTGTTTAGCTAATACAGGGATGATACCTTTTTATGAGGCGACTGTATTACTGGAATAGCACAAGGATGCGTCGGTTGTAAATTCGGGCGCGAAATTCAAAATTTCTAAATACTGATTTTTCACAGTGTCAGTAAAGGTCCGGGAAAATATTTTTTTTATTTACCCTGTACAAGATAATTGCATTTATATACTTATAACAAGAGTCTGCCGGTCGTCGAAGTCACGAGGCTTCGAACGTGAACGAAAGTCACCCTTGTGCAATGATTTTCCCGGCGAAATGAGGTGCAACGAATATATGTTCTCGTCGCGGTTCTCGATAATGAGGACAGTGAAAGGCCCAAGAGTCCTCGTAAGGCCCCATTACAATACAAACCCGTGTGCGGCCATTCACGGAGTCACGTTTGCCGAACATGTGAGAAAAGTTTTTCACCTGGAACTGGTCGCCGCGTTAATTCTCTTATTGTAAGTGTGTTCGATCGCGTCATTTTTTTTTTTAAACGTTGGTCAACTGGACGAAGCCATTTTGTTATTGCTCGATCGATCTGACGCACGCGTGAATGCAGATGCATTTTTGACTGCCAAACATCGAAATTCATACCCTTGGCTTTATTGGCTTTTTGGTTTGTTTCGATGAAAAGAAAAATGTAACAAAAATGTTGAAAACCGAAAATTTGTATCTTTATTTGTATTTTTTTTTTTATTTCAGTGGCGAGAGTTTTGTCTCCAGACACAGCAACCGTTCTGAGAGCAGCGGATACTGCGGAACGCGTCCATCGACCTTTGGCTCCAGGTAACAATGATTTAAGTGCACTAAAAATTGTAATTTGAAAATTGGCGGGAAATGAATAAAAAAATATTTTTGAAAAATCGAGGTCTTGGATAAGACGTGCTTTGAAAATACACCCTAAAACATCAGGCAATCTATAAAGATTCGATAAAGATATCAAACGAAAGAGAAATTTGCACGTGATTTTTTTAGAAAAATAAAAAAAATTTTCGAATAAATATCAAAGAATAAAATAATAAGAAGCTAAAATTAAATCCGATGCAATAAAACGTATTTATTTTACATTGGTATCATGATACCTGTATTGTACCTTGATTATGCTTTAACCTAATGTGAAACCAAAATATTTAAATACCTGTATACATATATACATAGAAAATTTGCAGATTACTATTATTATCATCGCGATAAAGCAAAAATAGAATTAGGGATCTAAATATAACGAGACACAATAAACCCAGTAATTCGGCCCACGTTATAAGCATTCAATTGATTTACAAGTTATTTACACGAACGATTCCAGCCCCCTAATGAAATTATATAAACAGGTAGTATCAGCAGTGCTTTAAATAATTATAAAATATTATAACGGGAAGTGTATATACATATAGTTTCGCATATATTTACATATAGAGTTCTCGAAAAAGATATTACTCCACGCGCCTCAAACCGCGATCAGCCGTTTACAATTGTATCGGTATTCCTGAATATTTCGATTGATTAGTCGTTTACATGAATACGCACCCACATTTACGCACCAGGGACCTGAATAAAGATTATCAGAGTGACATTCACTATTGGCGATGCACGTGTCCGCCCACGTGCACGTTCCGCTGTATCAGCGACGACTGACCGGCTGTTTGTATAATATACAGACAGACGCTATAATCGAGTCATAGTCGAGACGAAGATTTATTATCGAGACAATGAACAATGTTCTTAATAATGCTTGACATTTAATTTTTTTTTAATTGTTTTTAAAATTTTATTAAATAAAATGTGTGTATCCAGTAACGACGCCATAATCGAGTCATAGTCGAGACGAAGATTTATTATCGAGACAATAAACAATATTCTTAATAATGCTTGACATTTAATTTTTTTAAATTGTTTTTAAAATTTATTTAATATATGCATAGAGTTAGTCCACAAGTAAAAGAGGTTCTGGAGGGGCCATCTCTCTATGAGCTTTTACGTAAAAGAGTCCCCTGAACAGGATCAACTCGTGAAACAACTATAAGTACGAATAATGCTTACGTTATAATGCTTAAGCATATGAATATGCTTAGATATCGCGAAACAATAGCTTCATGGAAAAGGGTATTCGGAATATACGGGATGATTACGTCAAAATGGCCGCGTCTTATTGTGGTGGAAATACGAGTTCGGAGCAACGTGATTTGAAATCGAGTGTCCTGTTCAGATAACTCGTACAGTTTATTTACAGATAGTGGGACAATACAGTCTATTTATAGACATAGGGGCAGAGGGGCGGGAAATATGAAAATATATTTGAATCATGTAAAATTGACTTTGAGCGAGGCACGCGGTTTCGTAAGAGAAACGTGACCTTTGTTATGTTTTTCTTTTAAAATAAATAATTAATACCAGCGAATTGAATGGCTGAGACGGAATATTTGTTACGTGTACAATTAATTTTATTGACTGTGAATATACATTGTCGTATACGGGGGACAATAAAGAAGACATTGGTACAAGATGGCCGTCGTCTGGTTATTGCTTTTCTTATTCTGTTATGTAGAGGAATGATAGTGCGATTTTTTAGTCTGTTGCGCAATGATAAAAAATATTTTCTTATAATCTATATATCGGCTATATATGTATATATATCAAATAAAGGCTTACATAGAATCGGAATAGAAAAATTTTTTTATTTAATAAAATTGTTAGAGATGGAGGTAAAATTTCCAAAGGTGTTTACTGGTAAATAAATCAAGTGTTGTAATATATAATGCTAGGTCCGTAATGATACGGAAATAAATAACGTAAAAAAAATAAAATTATATGAAAATAATAAATTTTTGGATTATTTCGACTTAGGGGTCAGAAACGTGTGTCGCGTGGTTTGAAAATCCGATTTTCGTTTTATCCATGATATAATTAATTGGCTTTGACGATTCCTAAGCGAATGTCAGGGTATCGGACTGTTTAAAATTATATGAAAATAATAAGGTTTTTGGATTAATTCGTCTTAGGGTACAGAAACGTGTCGCGTGGTTTGAAAATCCGATTTTCGTTCTATCCACGATATAATTAATTGGCTTTGACGATTCCTAAACGAATGTCAGAATTTCTGATGGTTATCGGCACATGGCAGAAAACGTGGCTTTACGCAATTGGCGACGGACGCCGTTCACAAGTAGCGTGTAACGTGCATCGTTTATATAAAAAGGAGAGAAACTGATATTGACGTGATTACCAAAGTGGAGAATGTGATTGAAAATATAAAAAAAAAAAAATAAATTTTAAAATAATTTGAAAAAAAATTGTATTTGAATTAATTAATGACGTTGATAATTGATCAGAAATAGACGCGTAAACTTGACTTTTGCTTTTATTTATCTTTTAATACTTGTATTCGGCAACCCCCCCCCCCCCCAGCTACCTTTAGATATGTAATTAGCTAATCTTATTTTTCTTTTCATCTGCATTGTCTGTCCGTACGTTAACATAGCAATGAGACGTTGCCGCAGCCAATCAGCGAAAAAAAGGACAAGGAACACAAAAAGAAGAAATCCAAGACTTCTATTACGATTAATGTCGTGTCAGAGGTTAACCTGAACAGTGCTGACGGTTCATCACAGGAAGTGTCGTATACCGCTGGTGTCAGTCCTGCCAAATCAATAAACAAGAAAGCAGGTTGGTTATGAGCTTAGAGTCCCGAGTACTGGCTGAGAGGACACTTTGAAGAATAAGCAGAAAATTTGAGAATTTGAAAAGAAAGTTTTTAATACGTAACATATGGGAAATTGATGGCACGGAAAGTCATAATTTGGAAGAAAATGAAGTAAAAAGTATTTTTATAATGTATAAGATGGATATACATTTTTTTAGTCCTATCACTGTTGTCAAACTGTCATTTTGTAATTTTATAAATTCTGGTAATTTATGAGAATTTTTTTTATTATTTAAAAAAAAATTTTTTTAAATCAGTTTTTACTTCACTTGGGAATCTTTTGGTTTAAAGCTTGGATTGCTGTTACGTTGGCAATTACTCTGACAAACGTAGTCTCACGTGCTTTGGCTTTGGTTCAATCCCGGTTTACGTAACGTCAAACGATCGACGAGAATATGTATGTAAACTAAGACCTGAACGTGGTTTTACCATGAGAACCGGGTTACTACCTGAAGGTGGTTCTATCATAGGAATCGAATAGGCAAACTAACTTCAGGTGGTACCTTTGCGAATATACCGAGTTATTCAGTTCAAACGTTACACGTATTCCTCTATCAACAAAACGTCCTCCTGCCCTCTGACGGGGTTAATCGAAAGCTCAACCTATGCCCGATAAATCTATAAAGGATCTAACAAGTCTTTCTGTTGATGGATACCAGAGGAAGTACCAGTTGTAGAATTGGTCGACGCAACGAATCTCGGTGAACACAGCAGCGAGTCCGTCTTCGATCCTGAACCAGGATTTGATAAACATACCAATACCGTGGACGATTCCAGCTCTCAATTAAATGTTAGTATATCACTCAATCAGTTGGCAGTTATGGAGGCAAATTTTTATTATTAAAATATTGCCAAGGGTCATAGGTCACGGGCGACCTGTAAACGTTATCTACGTTATTGATAGGTTGACTTACAAAAAAAATATACCCGATTAATTGATCTCACAATGACGATGTTCCTTGCACGAGGACATTCGAGGAACCAAAAAAAAAATTTCGACGTAAAATCGAAATTTTAAACAAAAATTGCAAAAAATCCTGGATTCTCCAATCTACTCTTTTTTTCTATCTATCAATTGTCTAATTGCATTTGATGTGTTTTTTATACGTAGGAGGGATTTTGCGCGGTGATATCAATGCACGATGGCCTCGTACTCTACACGACTCCATCCCTGAGCACAGCTCTGGGATTTCCAAAAGACAGCTGGATCGGCCGATCCTTTATGGAATTCGTTCAACCAAGAGACAGAGACACACTGGCCCATCAGATTTCCATTGGGATAGCATCTCCCCAGGACGAAAAATTTAACGGTACGCTATTGCATCTTTCAAAAGAATATTACGAGATATCTATTATAAAACGAATTTTAATCAGACGTTATCCGCAACGATCGTTGAAGTAAGTAATTTTAATGATCAAATGAGACGTCATCTGTACACAAAAAAAGAATTGTTTAAATTTCACGATCAATGAGTTTTTCCCATAATGATTACTTTATACCGTGTATCTTATTTGTACTGTAGGCATCAATGGACAGAGGACAAGTTTGTTTTGCCGTCTGAGAAGATACACGGAAACAAAATGTACGACCAATGGCGCTAGCGTTCATCAGCGTCTCGATCAAACGACCCGCTATCTTCCGTTTCATCTAACTTTAACATTTAGGGTCCTTCGGGAAAAGACGATGGACCAGCAGCATCCTACAAGAATGTTTCTAATCGTTACGGCTCAGCCGGTACATTCTGCCTACAAAGGTAGATCGGTTGGAGATCTTCTCAAGAAGGGTAGCTCAGCCATTAGGACTTGACGTGTGGAAGTCACTTTGTCTTTCAGAGACTTTCTCTCTGTCTTTCGCATTAAATATTTAAGAGACAAGGGAAACGGGAAAGACTACGAAAAATCAAGCTTAGTCGAGTACAGCCAAGTCCTGTGGCTGATTTACCATTTTGAGGAAGACATTAGCGACCTAAGTCATCAAGGGAGAATTCGATAGTTCGTCGTAATCGTCAGAGTCCTTCAAGGTTTATTCAGATCATTTGGAACGATGGAAAATATCATATAGGGAATAACGAATGAGTGAGCTGGTAAGAGGACTAGGTAGCCTAGTCAGATATGACAATTGAAAAATTAATAAGGGTCAATGGAATGGATTGATGATTGTTGGAAGGGAATGGAGAAGAGGGAGAGTAAATATAGAAGAAAGAGTGAGAAAGGAAGAGAAACAAAAAGAAAATGGTAGACTAGGTGGAAAATCGTGTACCAGAGTGTCATTGTCTCTCGTTGATCCGCAGCGCCTGAAGAAACAATAATGTCTTCGAAATTCACGAGCCGACACACTGCGACGTGTCACATATCACACGTGGATCCCAACGTAGTGAAATACTTGGGTTATCTACCTCAGGATATAGTGGGACGTTCCCTCTTTGACTTCTACCATCCTGAAGATCTGCTATTCATCAAAGACGTCTATGAGACTGTGAGCATGAGTCCAAGTCCAATGTAGGATTGGATTGACAGTTCAAGTCAGAATGAAATTGTCAGAGCGCGAGACTTTACCCTTGGAAATGTCATTTACGAACAGGTTGTCAAACTCGAGGGATCATCCTTCAGGTCGAAGCCGTACAGATTTGCCGTACAGAATGGAGGTTATGTCGCGCTCGAGACCGAGTGGTCGTCCTTTATCAATCCCTGGACGAGAAAGCTAGAGGTTGTCGTAGGTCGACACAGGGTCCTGAAAGGACCGGCTCAGCCGAATGTCTTTCAGCCGGCCAACGAGGCTGAACGTCAGAGCAGGAGCCTGGCGAACATCAGCGAGGAGGTCCTTAAGGAGAGCAAGATCATACAGAATGAGATACGGGCTCTACTTCAAAAGGTAACGTCCGATCGCTTCGGTATTAGACGAAAATTTAAGGGACCAAAAAAGATAAACGTCTTTTACAGTATCCTCCATGCAATGTTCTCTGTATTGTGTATAATTTAAATGTCTCTCTTTTCTGTCCCGTTCTTCTCTTGTCTCTTGACTTGTCGTCGCGCAGGGTGTCGCCAGAACGGATGACCTCGTGGATAAAGACGTGACCAAGAGGTGCAAGGACCTCGCCTCCGTCATGGAGACTCTCCTCGGCGAAGTTCAAACCTCACGAGTCAGCAAGACCGACGTTGTCGGAGACGTCAGGAGCTTTTCGGTGACTATTAAGCTACGCTTTAATATCGGCGAATTTCGATTTGCTAACGCGCCAGAGGCGTCTCTGGCGATATGCTACTTTATGTGGGTGCGCTGCCGCACCCACGGTTCATCACGTTGACAGGCGAGTCGACGTCAAAGGTATAGACTTTTGTGTACGACTATGCGCTATGGGCGGAATGACAGGAGTCAGCTGATGGGCAATAAGTACAAGCATAGTCGGTATGGCTGCATTGCCGGGACGCAATTAAGCACGATTAACACTCGTCTTCTTATTGATTAGCAAAACAGTGTTGATTTTACGATTGAAAAGGCCTCGCTGTGCTTCTGTAGGCCAGACACTTGTCTGGAGTTCAGGCAGGTAAGTGACCGAATTAATTAAATAGATTTTACAGGTCCTTATTGATACATTTAATGCACGTAAGGCTAGAATTCTAAGAGAAGGTCACAAGGTTAAGGGCTAATTAAAACTAATTCTGCAAGCTCAGCGGCCAGGTAGCACCTTAGAACGATGCTTCTGCGCAGGGTGCTGGTGATTGGATTTTATAATATGATTAGCATAATCAAACTGTAATTATAATATCTACCCAAGCTGTTCTGTACGTAGACACAGACCGGAGGGCAATGAAATAATCTATAGGGCCCGGTGAAGGATAACGTCAATTTCAAAACCTTGTAGGCGTGTTGGTAAGTCTCCAATATATGTATATATACTTTTTTTTTTAACTTAACCATACATATATACTTGCTCGAAAAAAGTGATGAACTTACATATGGAAGAGTCTATGTTATTCAATATCATCTGAAATACTTTTCCTTTCTATATATTTCTCTCATGATCATACAGTATATTATCATAATTATTATTTGCTTTTTTAATCACGATGTTGTTCCTGCATCAAAGAGAATGTTAAAGTAGTGAAATTACCAGAGATCAGCATTACTGTATGGTCGAGAGTCGAATAATTGATCTCTGACTCATCAGGCACTGCGAAAAATCTCCTAAGGACTCATCCTCAGAAAAATTCGTCCTTAAGGCATCAACCGAGGACTTGGTTGAAATGAATGGACCATTCAATCTATAAGCTATTTACCTGCCATCTGGATACATATTCTAACTACAAAAATCTTTAAGGGATCCTCATTTTTCCTCAAGGAAATCATTATTCTAATTTTTCAATGTAAAATTATCATTGACCATACAGTATATACGTACAAACTCATGCATATGATATATAATACTCATACAGTCATGTGATATATGCTCAAACAACACAATGTTCAATAGTCGTCCTCAAGGCAAGACTAACCTTTTTTTGGACATCCTAAAAATGACTTTCGAATGGACATACGTGTTGCCTCGTTAATAGAAATTTAAATTGGTTGCCACTTACAAGGTTTTGAAACTAACGGATACTGACAAGGGTCAATTGCAGCTTAGACTACACATACACGTGATACGTAGTACGTAATAACACATGTAAATATACAAAAGAGATATGTGTATAAGAGAGTTATAAAATCCCTGTAAATAACGGCGTTCATTAACGATGTCTGATCAATCGATTATAAATAATCATGGCGAGCGCCCAAGCGATAACGTATTCAGGTCATTAATACGTCGTTCAGAAGGATATTATAGCGATTATAAATAATGGCTCCGTAATACGAGTAACCCGAAGCGAATCGGAATCGAATCGTAAGAGAGAGAGAGAGAGAGAGAGAGAGAGAGAGAGAGAGAGAGAGAGAGAGAGAGAGAGAGAGAGAGAGAGAGA
>JARQSU010000637.1:164282-211473 GCA_030142265.1 Calameuta filiformis
AGAGAGAGAGAGAGAGAGAGAGAGAGAGAGAGAGAGAGAGAGAGAGAGAGAGAGAGAGAGAGAGAGAGAGAGAAAAAGCACTTTTCTCAATCGCTACAATATACTTGTGAAGGGATCACGCAATCCCTTGTTACAGGAGCACGACAGCGTGATGCTGGGCGAGTTATCGCCGCATCGCGAGTACTGCGATAGCAAATCGTCCACGGAAACTCCGCCTAGTTACAACCAGCTGAACTACAACGAGAACATTGAGAGATTCTTCAAGAGCAAGCCGCTGGTCACGACGGCCCTGTACGGAAGTGACGAAGAAAACGTCCACTCTAGCCTACCTAGTGAGGAGAGAGAGAACGACAAGACCAGTCCCATATTGGAAGGTAGAAAAATGTTTAATCAATTATCAAAAATATATAATATTATTGGGTGACAATTCCGTGAAGTTTCTGTGAGCGAAGATAATACAGTGGGTATATCGTAAGTGTTTGTATTGATTTTTTCTAGCCAGGAAATGCATAACGCCGATCAACGGCAGTGGCGCTAGTGGGAGCGGAAGTGCTGAGAACCTTAGCAGCGGTTCGAACAATCAGATGAGCTATGCCAGTCATGCTGGCACCTCGAAGACCATCTCCAATGTTACCGAGACAGAGAGCTTCAAGCCGCCAACGTTGACCGAATCGTTGCTGAGCAAGCACAATGAGAACATGGAGAAGATGATGATACAGAAGCATAAGAAGCTTCGTGGGTGTACAAGGAACTGCGACAAGTTCAAGGATGCGAAGATGGAGATCAGCGTTGACAAGTTGCCTGATCAGTCGCAGCACGTAACGAAACCTCGTGGTCTTAAGAGAAGCGGAAGTCGTAGTTGGGAAGGGGAGAGTTTTAAGGTATTTTATTTTTCAATAAAATATTATTCTCATCACTGGGTTATTTAATATTCAATTTAGTATGATGGATATTAACGTGCTATTATTTTTTAGGTGTCTAAGTACGATGAGATCTCTAGAACCAGCACTGCTGGTCCAGTGGCTGCTAACACGAATGTCCTGATCAATACCAATGCTGGTCAGACCACCCTTGCTCAGACCAATGCTAATATCAACGTATGGCCGCCATTTTCTGTTCCGATACCACCCTTACCATCTAGACCGGAAACTCATTTATCCCCGCATAAGTGAGTGATCAGGCTTGAGACATAACGATACGAAACAAGTGAATCTCTCGTTTTAAGAATGACCAACAGACTTTTATTTCAGACCATGCTCTCAAGCTATATCAAGATTCCCGGCGTTCCCACAAATAATACCAGTGTACTACCTTCCGGTTTCTCATAATCATAATTACGAGGGAACTTTGGAGATAAATCAACGTAATCAAGACGTGGCAGCAGCCTCTCAGCAATCCGTCCAGCCAAATCCGTACAGTAGGTATCACGCGAAGCCACATGAGACCGCATGATAGATGATATGCCATACTTCCGATCGAATGCATGCACATCGAGAGGATGTGTGGAGGTGACCTCAGAGGTCAAGGTCTTATAGGTAAATTAGTATATGCATATATCAGTTCGTTCATTATCACGCAGTAGTAAACCCCTTGAACGTCACGCCGAGTATACTCGAGGTAAATGCTGTTGAAGTACTGTGAAATAGAATAGCACAAGGGTTCAAGAGAAAGAGAGGAAAGAAATTTAACGACGAACGTAAAGAGTCGAATTATGATTGACTCACATTTTAGTTATCTCATAATTAAAAAAAAAAAGATCTTAAAGATTCTCGAGTCCAGGCACAAAAAGAATTTGTAAAGAAAGAATCAGTATTTGTTCCAGTTCCGTGTATGGCAACGGGAATGTTGGGTGTTATGTATCCGTCAGTGAAGGGTACCCCTGCCCTGACGAACATGATGTATAGACCCTTTTTAACACCTGAGCCAGTCGCGCGAGAAACTCCTCATCCTGTTGCAGACAAGCCATCAGGTCCGAAGCGACCTGGGAGCCAAGCTACCAGCGTCAAGGGCGAACCAGGAAGTATCATGGCCATGTCCGAGTACTCGAAGAAGGTATTTCCTGCTGACCTAGTGAACCCAGCGACGTAATGATCCTCATGGTTATTGTTATTGTTTGTTCATATCCTCTTATCATCCTCCCAACAAGGTACTTTCTCCTGGTGAACTTGTCTCTTGTCCGAGCATGGGCGGCTGCTCCAGCAACGTTGATCATCAGACGTCGCACATTCAGAGAAGACAGACAGGTTATAACGAAGACGAGTCGAGCTCCTCTAGCCTCTGCAGCAGCTTCCTCAAGAGTAGTGATAACAGCTGTAATCCATATCAGAAGAGCACCAAATCATCTAACGAAGTACGTATTAGAGTCTGTGGATCTGATTTTGTGTTTGAATTAATTTACTGATTGGTTTCTTATGTGTTCAGCGGAACGATGGTAAGCAGCAGTGTCATCAGGGAATGGTCAGGAAAGAACCACCCTGGTTAGAAGGTGTCAATCTCACTCCTGAATTAGTATTTGAGTATCAGGTCAACCCAAAGACCCTCGACGAGGTACTTAGGGCTGATATGAATGCTCTTAAGAATTTTCATCAACCTCTTCTTGTGAACGATCAATTGAGTCAACTCTACTCCGACCTGGAACTCGACGGTTTTGGCACGAAGCTGATGCTCGAAGATGGCTTAACCTCCAGCGGAAGTGACAGCGGTAGCAGCGACAATGACGCGATGCATCTATCTCAGGTAATTTTGAAATTTTATATTAAATTCAGTAAGGTTAGGTTGGCTGATTATTAACTTTTATTACCGCGAGCGTGAATGAGACTCGCTGTTCATTTTAAAAGTATTAATAATTAAGCACAATGCGTCGACAGCTCTCGTGTTTTCGTTAATATCGAAACTTTCGGCATGGACGATCGGAAAGAATGATAACCGCACTAGGAATTAAAATCCAGCATGGCTTCCACGTGCGATTGAAAAAAAAAAGAAAACAAAAAAAACCTTAAGAAATTTAGTGGAAAAAACATACATCTTTCTTATAGAAAACGTACAAGAGACGCGCCATCAAGTATAGCAAACTGACGATGATCCACGAAGAAAACGCACCGCTTCCGCCAGCTCAAGTGATTCCGTCGTAACCAGTCTTCGCTCTTGGAATTAATTAATAATTAAATGGAGCAGCGATATTCAGAAACTGAACGCGACCTCATTTACGTGAACCGCCAATAATACTTCAGGACGTGACTTAATTTCAACTGGGTCCCAGATTGACCTCAGCGCGAGTGCACGCCTTATTTTACAATCCTTACTCGGAGTACGAATTCTTCAGTTTCAAGACTTAAACGCGTGCAGATAAACATTTACACGAATGTTCTCACGTTCATCTTGTTTCCTTGACTGTCCCGTTATATGAGCTTGGCATTGCAACAGGAATGTGGTCTTTGCACAACCAAACGTCAAGGCGCAGGGTTTATGGCTATGAAATTGTAATGACAAAGACTCTGTGTAAAAACAACAATTACTAATGCGCCCATCAATGGGAACTTTTAAAATAGATTTAAGGTAGGTCAAGCTAAGATTATACATGCTGGATCAGGGTTCGCGTTACTTTTTCATTGGCTTCTGGTATTTTTTTTAGAGTGATACGTATCGAGACGCTGATTTAAAAGAAAATGAGGTGTTCGATGAGTGAGAGGATTTTTTTTAATTAAGAAAATATATTTCTTAGGAAAAATGGTCCAGTCCGAGATATTCTTTTCTATCATCATCTCGAGCTAAGGAGGTAAAAGTACAAAAATAGAAAAGGACAATTCGCCATTCTCGTCAGTAGTCACGTGACTGTAATGAAATTTTTCAAAAATATTTCTGCATACATTATATACGTACGAAACTGAATTTTTCTGTGAAAAAGAATCATTAAAAATGATTCAGTTTTGAATGTTATTCGAGATTTTCAAAAATATTATTTTTCACGAGTCTTCGAGTTGATTGGTTAGATAACGAGAAAGAAGATAATAACGTGCGAAAATTAATTGTCAGTCACGATTCTGGTTTTTTTTTTTTCCATTGCTCGTGGGATTTATTCGTTAATTGAGTAAAATGTGGATAAAATTGAACACGTGACTGATTTTAATTAATTTAATACCGTATGTGTCCGCGCGATGAGTGACACGTTTTTTTCTTCCGAGTTTGATCCTCGTTTCCACGACTGGTTAAATTTTTTAACGCATGTTTCCAATTGCAAAACGTGAGATTTTAGTCACGTTAAAAATTTATAAAATAAAAATGAATTGAAAGCGTTTTTACTCTCTGCTTTATCGTTGGAAATTCGTTTTCAATTTTGAGAGATTTATTTGTTTGCTATCTTCTTTCTTTCGCGTCTTCTTTCAAATTTTTGTATAAAAACTCGATCGCTATGTTCACTTACCTTAATTCTTAAAAATAAAAATTTGATACCGGGATCGTAATGAGAGTCAGGGTATACGATTTTGCCAAAAAATCATTAAATGATCGATGGCTAAGAAAATGAGAAAATCGATGGATCGAAGAGTCTTTTAAAATCCTGTACACTTTGTACCTCGTTAAACCAAAAAAAAAAAGAATATATGTACAGAGTGTATCAAAATTTTCAAAAAATCTATACTTGAGAGAATTCAAATTTGTACTAAGAAAATTTTCGTAAAAATGACATTTTTATTTAAAAAAAAAAAAGAAAATCATTGTTTCTCAATAAAAAATACTTTTTACTCGAAAAAACAAACTGAACGATTATGCTAC
The DNA here is from genome assembly GCA_030142265.1 of Calameuta filiformis. Classification (NCBI taxonomy): domain Eukaryota; kingdom Metazoa; phylum Arthropoda; class Insecta; order Hymenoptera; family Cephidae; genus Calameuta; species Calameuta filiformis. The sequence goes on from JARQSU010000637.1 coordinate 169,053, forward strand.
ACTCTGAATATATAAAAAACAATTTCTATATTGTAAATAAGAACACGAACTTGCTTTATCCAGCTGACATTATTAACTGCGTCGAAGGGACCAATTAAGTGAGGATCTTTTGTCCTTTTAATTAAAAATAAAATTAATTATCGAAAGGAACTAACTAACTTCCAATTAAGATGCTTAGATCATGACTTATATGTGAAATTCTTTGGATGTGTTAAAATGGAATCTAATTGATGTTTGACAATGATTACCAAAAATTCGTATCGATTAGTAATTCGAAAGATCTTTTTACTCAAAAAAAAAAAAAAAAAGAATGAAAAACCCAAAATATAATCCAAGGAATAGACGCATCTTCATTAGACACTGAATAAATACTCCAAAGTCTTAACTGTGACGATTCACGTTCAGTGATAAAAACTGAAAACCCATAACCTAAAAAATGGCGTTGCCCTCATTGCGCAACGTCACTTTGACAAGTAAATAATATTTTTTATAATATCTATTGATGGTAAATAATTCAAGGTCAGTATCGTAGTCAATCGATTTCGAGGCAGTCACACGAGGCGGCGACGAGGAGGCCGAGCCTCGACGTCATGTCCGCCCGTTTCGCCTTTAAATAATCGACGATTTTTATTTCTCGGCTTTAACGAATTTGTGTCCTATAATAATATCGCTGAATTTAATTAAAAGGCGATATTGAAAACTCGATATAGGTCATATACAGGATTATTCAAAAGAAAGAAAAAAGCTGATCAGCTTTAATTAAATCGTCCATTTGACTCCTGTAGCCAAATCTTCTGAATGACCTTCTGAATGACCTTGTATATATACAATTAATATTAACATAATTAATTAATATAACACACACGTACACGCAGCCTCTAAATCGATTCTAGTCTGGAACCTAGTATTATTATGATACCATACCTCATATATGTAACATAATATTGTAATAAGAAAATACGACAAGATTCGCAAATGGATACTTTTGTCAATTTTCAGTATCAAAAGTACCTTCTTACCTTATACAATTAACCAACAAATCACGAAAATCCAAAACTATCTACGAGTCAATTGTCAAGGAAAACTTTAGTGCGTTTCCTTTCCGCTGTACTGCGTTAGCGCCACTGTCAGCTCGAACTAGTGATAATCACTGTAGGGCAGTGTCTTCACAACCCTCGAGCAAGAAGTAACATAGCACAATAGAGAGAGAAAAAGAGAGAGAGAGAGAGAGAGAAAAAGTACCAACCAAACAATAACATTTATTATTTACTATCTTTCCTACTCGCTGTCGTATTATTCAACACAAAGTATCCATTGCGATGTCTTCCCGTCACACGCAATTGTTCGCAACTCATTACGTCACTTAGACACAAAATCTATATTTTTGAGAAGTTAAGAACGTTATTCATTACCAGAAAAAAAAAACATTATACATTAATTTTATTATACACCAATTTTATTTACTAAGCATGTGAAAACACTGAGGACCTTAAATCCCTATGTAGTTGTCACGTAATGTTACGTGATCTAATGATCAGTGGATCGGATAAGAATTCCAATTCGATGATCGTTCAGTCACGATAAATACACCTACGGTTGCACCTTTTATTCGTAATCTGCGCGATAAGCAAGGAGAGAATCACGTTATCTGTGGAATTGCACCGTTGCAGGACAATTGTATTGAGATTGTCTTTTGACAAGGACATTTTTATTAATATAATTAAAATCACATATAAATTATGTACACGTGTACGCAGAGACAGACAACTGTGCACTCGTATTGCTGTGTTCTATATGTATGCGTGTCCTGTGTGAATTAATTTTTATTTTCGATTCTTTGTATCTTCCAAAAGGACTCCAAGAACCTTTTTGGTTTTTTTTTTTTTAGTTTTATACCACATTCTTATTGGATGCTCTTAATTAATTTTTCTCAATGTCTAATTTCCATTTGACGTCAATACTCCTATTGTTATCCGATACCGTTACGAGAGGTTTTTGTAATAAGTTAATTGTCCGGTGTCGTTATGATTATCTATTGTTTCGTTTTAAATGTTCGTATCTCACAATGTTTCCATGCTTATACGTATGAGAGAGTCGTTACGTTTTTCAGATGATAAGGAAGGAAGTTGAAAGAAGTGTTTTTTGAAAGAAGCTGATAAGAATTTACAAATCATTCTGTAGAGCAATGCTAAATGACCGATCGTTCCAATATTCAAAAATATATCGTTGCGTGTCTCGTCGCGGTCCAATTTCCAAATTCATTGTTACTCTTTGAAACAGTTTTTAGGTCCACTGTCGAGTGACGTACGTTTTTTTGAATTTTCGAATGATCCAGAGCCTGGTCCTTTTGGCGGGAAATTTGTTGTCACTAACAGTTACAATCGAAGATTTCTATGACGTCAGTCCAATTTCTGTACAGTCGAATCCAAATTATTCGTCGCTGCTTCGACAAAGATTTTCAACCGTAAGGACTAGGGTCGGAGGTCATATTGGCTGCGAAAAGATAGAAGAGAAAAAAATTAAATTTGAAAAAATGGTATCGATAAAGCCATTCGGTGAAACGTAGAACATGACGTACGTGGCTTCTGGTACTATTGACAAGAAAATAAAAATTCCCTATAACCTGTGACGTATTCGTTGCGTCACGCGTCTTAGGGAATTTCATTGCGTACCAGCCCTTATTGAACGATGCTTGAAAAGTAAAGTGCAACGGGTTACAAAGAGTCTATGGTGTTTACATTAGATATAAAGTTTAATTATTAATACGTAAAACATTGTCCTACGTGTTATTGTATCTGTTACCTTTGTACAAGATTTTGATTTACATTAATTTGTAATATTAAAAATAAAACATAATATATTCATCGCGAGTTGCCAGTGTCTCTCTTATAATGGCGACATTTTTCCCTGTAGATCATCTAGCTCACTTGGTTCAGTCTTACTTATATCGTTTGTCTGCCTTGCACTTCCGGCTGGGTACCAACTTCCTGCTTCGAAACCTGCTGAAGCATTTTAAACCATTGTTCGAAGTGGAAAAGTTTTGTATTTATTTTTTTTTTTTTTATAATAGTTTTAAAGAAGCAAAACTTACTTTTACTTGATGAAGACTTTTGTTACGTTTCTTCAGGTATTTTCGGATGAATGGGGCCAATAACATTGGGTCTAAATTTTGTACGTCTTCTGAAGATATTAAACTGACTAGTAAACCAACACTTATGGTGACTAAAGCACCTGTTACGGTGTACCATAAGTAACTGATATGATACACTGCCCAGGATTCTCTGCAATTTTCAAAATTTTGAATTATGCGACTGTGGGATTTGTTGTGTAAAAAAAAATAATTTTCAGACTCACGCTATGACATCAGGATCAGTTCCGTTGAGCATTATGTCAGGTGGCGAAAGAATTAAACTTTCTATCTGTTGAAAGGAGTAAGTGCATCCTTCGATGCTTACTGGTTTTTCTTCAAACCTAAAAAAAAAGTCAAAATTTTTAATTGATTCCAATTTTTTTCCAAATTTTCAATCCTACCGTAAACTTCCGCTTGCTATAGCCGCTTGAGCCGAGAGACTTATCCAGCCCATGAAGCTCAAACCGAATAGTCCACCGATAAGAGCTCCCTGAGGAAAAAAGTCGATGAATCCAAAATTAAAAAAAAAAAATTGTTAAAGTATACCTTAGCAGAAAGACGATGAATCCAAAATTAAAAAAAAAATTGTTAAAGTATACCTTAGCAGAAAGACGATGAATCCAAAATTTAAAAAAAAATTGTTAAAGTATACCTTAGCATTGACCCAAGGTAACAGAACGCCCATTGTAAATATTCCAAGAGACGGACCACTGGCTATCGAATCCAAGCTGATTGTCAACTGAAAAAAATATTCTGGTGACATATCTTTTTGGAAAAAAAAAAATTGAAATTTTGATAACGATTTTTTTTTACCTGAAGAACTTGGCTGCCCGTTTGCTCTACTACGAAGACAAGACCCACGCAAATCGCGCCCAAAGTCACCACGGTCACTTTCATAAGGATGTCTGCGGCTCTAGGACTAAATGGAGTTTTGCGAAACGGCTTGAGGAAATCCTCTAGGACGACGGCCGCCATGGAATTCAGTCCGGTCGATAAAGAGCTGCACGGGGTTTCATCGATCACACCATAGTTCGCCGGGCAAAAATATTTTTGAGTGAAATTAAAAAGAAAATCTCTGAATCACCTCAGGGCGGCGCTGAAAACACCGGCCACGAAGAGTCCTGGTAAACCAGGAAATTCTCCCAGGATATCCATCACGAGTAACGGTAAAAGCTGATCCTTCGATCTTACCAGCTGAAATATTTATATCTGATAAATGATAACGATTCTTGTACGTGATAACAAAATGAAAAAAATTATTATTATACTTTTGTTATAAGTGGATCGCATTCGTGATAAGTCGCGTATATTAACATTCCTGCATAACCACACATTCCGATCAATATAAGAACTCCCAAAATGAAGAACCACATTGCCCTGAAATATTTATTTGAGCAATTAATTATTTTATCGATCGAACGTCTATTGAAAGGCAATATAAATACCTGACAGCCGAGCGTAAATTTGGCAATGACAAATAGCGTTGTAACATATTTTGATTGACTGCCGATACTTGTAACCAGTGAACGAAACCACCGATTACCAAAGCCCATACGGTGTGTCTGGTAAATGGATTCCAATCGGTTCTGAATTGTGAATATTACGTTGATTAAAGGATTTATCGAATTTAGGATTAAATTTAATAGAAAAATTTTTAAAGCGTACGAGGGCATCTCCAGGCGGCCGGACTCCAAGTTTCTTTGTACAACAACATGGACTCCACCAAGATCCGATGTGCCTTTGACTATTACCAGGAACATGGATCCGAACATAACAAAAGCTTGAACAAAATCTGTCCACACGACAGCTCGTAAACCACCCTATTAAAAAAAAAACATACGTTAATTTTTGGGTAAAGTTTTTTTTTTTGTGGATAAAAATGTCTAATTACCACGCAAGTATAAAAAATGCAAACAATGCACACAAAGGGTGTGATGATGTGTACGTTCACTCCTGTAACTGTAAGAGATAACAGATACAGATATATAGAGTAGTGACAGAATTAGATTTGTCTAATGATAACGATTATGTCCTGTCCTAAGTTGACCTTCCTGATTATACAGTCTGAAAGATGATCTAAAGGTCAGGTCAGAACGAGCAGTAATTTTACCTTGATTAAATGCAAGAGCAGGAACATAAATGACAATGGGTAGCCAAGTCATCTGAAATAAACGAATCAATGACGGTGAGGTTCTTTGAATTGTTTTTTTTTTTAAATAAAAAAAAATAGACTTACTATTCCCAAGGAGAACAGAGCGGAGCCCAACAGTCGTATTTTCTTGTCGAATCTTCTTTCCAAGTAGTCGTAGGTGCTGGTTAGTTTAAGTTCGTGAAAAACTGGCAAATAAACATTGGACATGATAAGGCCGACGATGATAACGCCAAAACCAATGCATAAATAACTAGTCCCGTGTACGTAGATTTCCGTAGGTGTGCCGAGCAATGAAATTCCAGAAATAAAACTGGCAATCAGACTGAGGCTCACCGGAAGTATCTTCATGTTCCTTCCGCCCACGAGATACTCATCCTCGCCGGATGATTTTTTGACGAAACCAAAATAAACGCCAATTCCGCCACAGCAAATTAACATCAGTACGAAGACGGTGTAATCGGGGATACCAAAATTTTGCATGGTCTTGCTGACTTCCTGTACAGTCGGTACATCCGGTGCCCAGTTGGTCAGTATGTCACTGGACGCGCCTTCCGACGCCATCTTCTTGCAGAATGGAATTTCGGTGCGTTTATCAACTAGATTTACGGAACGTAAATTAATGTGCTTGTCAAAGTTAATCCCGTTTCGCGTCTCCTTTGGCAATGCGCGGAATGACGTTTAATGTATATCGATAATTCTTAACGGAAAGCGAACAACTTTTCTTCTTAACTTTCATTTACTCCTGTTGGCTCCGATCGCGTTTAATTAACTATATTTATTATAACGTCGTTCGCGTCACTGTAGGATGGCGTAATAATGTCAGTCGAGTGACTTATAATTGAATTGTCGTAGTTCCACGATTGCCAGGATATTGACGACCGTATTGGACGTTTCGAAGAAGGTAACGGACTTTTGGCTTTATTGCGTTACGTAATAATGATGTTTCCCGTTTAACGAAGATTTGTTTTTACTGAGAATTAATTCGCTTAGCAATTTTGGCGTAACAAACTTGTTGACAGAACAAATCTTATTTGTCACTGCCAATTAATTGGCACAGTGCAACGATGGTGGAAACAAATTCTTTCACCGGATTGTCAATCGGAGGCTTCACTGACAATACTGCTACGTATTATGCTGGCTGGCAAAAGACAAAACTCGGTAGAAGAAAGAGCCATCACGATAACTCTGATACTGCGTATTGTGTCATCGTGACAATTTTCTCGTTAAAGTGACAATAGCCATAAGTACATCCCTCGGTTAAACGACTCGCTATGCTGTCGGGATTTACAAGTGGATAATGCGACCTAAATTTAGTCATACGGATATATTCGGACGAATTGGTCTCGCGATTTCAACAGCGGTGCCTCCACGAATTTACGAGGTCATAAACTCGTAAATTCAGACGTCAGTAAAAGGATGTTGACTACATATTAAGATTTATTAAAGTCAATTGTTGTCAGCGAGTAACTGCCCTATGGACTGTGCTTGTGCTTCGTTCTCTTTGAAGTTTAATAGGGTACGAGTGAAGGTTAAGGATAAGAAAGAAAGGTGAAACAATGGACATTCTGTTTACAGTAGTTTTATTTAGCAAATGGAAATCTCACCGTGAAGGGTACAGCAAGTGCATAGTATGTCTTAAACCAGAGTTTATTTTTTGTTTTAAATTTGAGGATGCCTCGTAAGCTTATCCTTCGTAGAATTTTGGCAGTTTGTCTCCTAGAATGACTCTTCGCTCTACACCTGTTTCTGTGATTATACCAAGTCGAATGACACCACCACTGCTACCATCACGCGCCATTGCCAAAGCCAGTGCTGAAAAATTTTAATTTTTTTATAAAAATTGTAACAACTGATGATTTGGTTCTCGTTATTCATTGAAGAGGTACTTTAATGGACTTACTGTTTGATACAAGTTCTACAGATTCATCCTTTGTCATCTTAGGTTTGTAGTGTGCATCTACATAACCATATACATAGCTGGAACCAGAACCACCGATCGCTATAGGTTGACGAGAGCACATTCCTCCCAGAGGAATACTATAAACTTGACCACCCTTCCTGCGATCCCACCCAGCTACCAGGATACCTGCCATTAAAGAATCGCGGTAATTGTAACACATTTCACGGAATACATTTGCTGCAGTTTCCACTAATGCTGGTGCGCCTAATTCCATTCTGAAAAAAACAAGTATGTTTCATTATTCTATAAATATTTATCTCAAATTAATCCATTAGAACAGTGAAAGGTAAGGAAACTCACTGATGGAAATTCAAGTGATACGTTACTATATCTGCAATGGCTTGAGTATCTGCTGCAGAACCAGACCGACAACAATAAATATAATCAGTCACTTTTGTTAACTTGTCAGCAACACGATTCGCAACATATGCTCTATAAAAAAAACAGCATCAATGGTAAGTGTTAAATATATAGAAACAAAATTTGTTCAAATTAAATAAACCAATACTTACCCTGTCGTGGAACGAGAATCTGCTCCAATAACAACACCACCATCGAATTCAATAGCCATGATCGAAGTCTGAAAAATAATCAATATAAAAAGTCTATATCACTAATAATAAATATGTAAACGAATTTACAGGAAACTGAATAACCCATAATAAACGCTCCAAAAAAAATGTATAGTGACTGATGGAAATTAGAAGTTTGCATTGTCATTCTAACCTCTACCAAGCAAACAACATTTACATCGAATACTGCACAGTTATAAATTCATAAAATTTGCAAAACTTACTCCTGTACTATGTTCAGCACTCAGCCAGTCAGGCCCCATTGAATTAACCACAGGATTAATATTCGGCTGCACCATGGTCTTATATGTATACATGTCTGGGCACTCAGCGAAAATTGACGATAATGGATATGTCGTTTGTGATGGTTGTGATTCCGGATTTTAGTTTGGAAAATGAGGCGCTAGTATCGGAGGATCCTGTTTGTACGCATGCGCAGTCACCCGTTTTTTTTCATCTACTTTCAACCATAATAATTCTTCTAATTCTGGTTTATCAGGTTTAAACTTAGGAGACGAGAAACGCGTCTACTGCCCAGACCTGTATATAAGATCATGGGCCTTTTTTTACGAAAGCTAGTTTCCAGAAACGTCAGGAAACTAGCTTACTACAAAAGATGCCTACTTCCAGCGCAGTGTCCAGAATGCAGCACTCTTCTTTCTTCTGGTCGGTAAAACCGCGCTCGACTTTACCGACAAGCAGCGTCACAGAGCGAGCACCATCGGCACCATCCTATTAGTGAGAATTTTAAATCTCCCGCCTTGACGTCATTACTCGTGCCAACGCTAGGACGTAAGTTTAAATTTGCGTAGGTTGACACATTTAGCAAACTAAGCATCGTTCTTTCTATGCTTCCACGAGTTTTTTTTAGTTCTAATAAAGTTCTAACGTTCGAATTGTGCAGACCTCTTCGTTAATGCCCGTTGCACGATGCGCAACCCCGACAACTTGAACACAGCATCGCCATCTATCGGAAATTCCCTCAAACAACCACGAACTACGAAAATCCGTGAGACTCGTTCCATTACATCATTTCCGTCCTCTCCAGGACTTTCAACTCATCCACAATTAAAAAAGTGCTAAAACCAACGACAACCACTAAAGATCCATCAGAAACTTGAAGATACATCTAAAATCCTTGTATCTGCCAGCACATCTACCCGCATCCGGTAAGAACCGGATGTCCGTGCCCTTCGACCAGATAAGATAAAAGAAATCATTCACCAGACATGCTCTACTTTACAACGGATCAAAGTGGCGTCTCTGAAAAGTGCACGAGTAGATTCGTAGAGCGCTGGTACGAATGCGAAGTTTTCTGAAAATCAACAAGTTGTACTCGAACGAGAGAGCAGCGGGAGGTAGAGCCTTTTGGCGATATATTGATGTTAGTTGGGGTGGCCGGACGCAGGCGCAGACGTCACGGATTGGCACCGGGTACGGGCACGGGCGGGGGTCTTCGAAATGGTCGATATTTTAGCTATAGTGTCTATAGTGGCGCGAGGCTTTCCCGAGGCCAGTCCGGTCTCTTTATTACGAGATTTCCTTTCTTAATTAAAAATTCATCGCTACGTGAAGTGAGCCGAGTGTGCGAGGTGAAGCCGCCCCGTCGCAGGCTTTCGTGTCGTCCGTGAACATTTTTACAGGAGGTACGAAAAGAAAATCTAATAACAAGACCTAGTTTAATCCGTCAAGTCACATCAAAGTCCGTGTTGCCCGTATCGCGAGACAGAACCAGAAAAACGAGAAAGAAAGAGAGAGAGAGAGAGAGAGAGAACAAGAGTACAGGAGAGTACGAGCGACAAAATAAAAAAGAGAGAGAGAGAGAGAGAGAGAGTGTGTGTGTGGGTATAAAACCAATGAAGAAGCAAAATCCACCGTTATGAGAATATGAAAAAATATATATTTTTTTTTACAACAGTACGCGATATCCCCGAATCAGCCCCTATATTGATTTCCTTTCTAATGGAACTGGCTCACTGGTTCACTATCAGTTGGTTCGTCATTTAATTCTTTATCAACATCATCCAATCTCGCGTCTCAGGCGAATACTTGTGGTCATTTCGTGTTCAGCGCGGCTAACAGCGATAAGTCCATTTCCTGTCACACGGCGTCAAACACGTTTTCAGAAGCCCAAAGCCCGTGACCCAAAACCAGCCTTCCGTTAACTCTTGCTGCTTTGACTCTCAGTCGAGTATTCAACGCTGTCTTTGTAATTAGGTCGCGACAGAAGAAACCTATAAAAATTTTCGAAACTCTCGTAACACGAACGTCAAGCCCAGAAGTGCCCTTGGTGACTGTACAACTCTTGAAACGACATATATAGAAATCTTTAAATACACTGTAAAACGATGGATATAGATATTCGATCGGTTCTGTAGGTTCTGTATGTAAACCTTTGAGGTTCTTTACCGTAGGAGAATTTTCATATATTAAATAAAAGAGATTCTTCAAGGTCGTCCTTGAATAAAATCACTTTACGAACATGGATACGTGATCTTCGCACCATTTGACGTTAAAGCAGGCGAAGGGGATGAATTTTTTCGGGGGTTCCCCTGGTACGAATTTTTACTTTGCTAAAAAAAAAGAGAGAAAATAAGTACGAGGAAGGGACAAAGGGGGTGCGGGGCTAAAATTGAACATCCTGCAAGGGTGTGTTGGAAAAGTAGCAAGAAGGACGCTGGAGGAATACGAATGGAGGGTTGGGATAACGGAGAAATCGATCTTAAGAAAATATTTGTATTACACCATTAAAGCCAAGAGAATGTGACTTCCCATTGGCTAGGTGTGGAATATCAAACTTCGCTAATTACTAGGTCGTAATTAATTACCTTGGGGTAATAATAAATTATGTTCGTCCAGGTTAAATAAATTTTCCAAGCATCTGCCTATCAGACCTGTACAGGAAGGATTGGGTGTCTCGTTGGAAATTTGTTTTCTCAGTGTTACTTTCGATGCATGTAATTTTATAGTTTTGTTGAGAGAAAATAAAAAAAAACGGGTTACGACGATTACGAAAAATAAAACGAAAAAAATATAGAAAGATATTGCGTTTCTGTTATTTTTTTGTATTTTTTTTTTCGGTCTCGCGTATGACACAGAAATTTATTGACACATGGAATAACCACAAATAATGTGGAACGAGATTTTTTGAGATGTCACATTTTCAAATTGCCGCACGGTTGGCGTTCGATTCACCATTCGATAATTTCGCAAAATTTATTTACACGATTAATTCCAAAAATCCACGCAAGGCATAGATTTTCGTAAATTTGGTAAATTATATAAATTTTTAGAATTATTTAAAGTTACAATTTTTTCTGTATTAAAAGTTGTACACTACATCGAATTAATTCGAGATATCATAATGGCACACTTTTTGCTCGGACTATACACACATCATAAATCCCAGAATTCATCTGGTTTTATCGTACGTGGCTGATCTCAGTTTACGACGCACAGTTAAAATGAGCAATCAACAAGGAAGTAATTAAAGCATGAGAAAATTCGTAATAATATCTAAGTAAAACTCAAAATTAACTCCTCGACTCTCTGTTAGGAATCATATCAAGACCAATCGACGCACCCGACAGTTCGATCAATAATCTTCACAAGGAACCACGAAGTCTTCCGACACCATATTCGATCTGATTCACAAATAAAATAATTATACATTAAAAATGTATAATGTTAATTCAAAATATCGATATCAATCGTCAAGTCATTCTCGTATTGATTCTAAAACTTTTTACTCTATTAGAAAAATCTATTGTCACAAAGTCATACTCGTGCATCCTGTTTGCACCACGTTTACAGTATTGCGTATATGGTGCATTAATACTATGTATACATATATATATATTATACAGAAGTGCCATTTATACAGGTGCGAGTAGTCACGTAGTGGCAGCAGCGAAATACCGGAAAAGTTGATACGCATGATCCGTGAGTGTGAGCCTTTATCAAGCGAACGTATAACTTAGCGTTTACTGCTAAAAAGAGAAGGAAGAAACTAAGTGTGTTCGTAAATCGAAGAAAAGCAGGACCGCCACGTCGTACGAGCAGCCCGAAGCGAAGGACGGAACGAAGTCGCTCGTATCAGTTTGCGTTTACTTGTGCTTGGCCGGTGCACCATGTCGGATGATCCAATCAGCTCAGTAATTGATTAATTAATCGTTAGTAATTCGTTAAAGGATACAACGAAAATGTCGAGGGTGAGCAGCCCCCCGACAGGGGTTGTCAAGGATTCGGTTCTAGAACTCCGCACGCGGATGTCTCGTATGATTTCCATCGGCGAAATTACTTCAGGAGATTATTCGGTATCGACGTGAATGAATTACGATCCGCCATTTTGAGAATCAAAGTGTCCGTTATTTACGTTTGAGGATAAAATATTAATATTTGTGTGAATAAAGTCGTACACGCATATTAATAGAATTTTACCACGAGTATGCGTCGGGAAGAGCAAAATCATGTTTGACCAATTTTGAGGTTATCTTTTATCGTGGTGATAACGCGATTTGCTTTGCAGCGGTGAATCGCGCGTATGTTATTAAAGAAATTAATTTAAATGCCGATCTAAGGAGCTTTTCTTACCTCTTTCTTTTTCCTTATGACTTTGATATTGTTCTTTCGAGACGCCATTTTAATTAAATTACTTTTGCCATCTTGTAAATTTACATATGATCGCCATTTACTTCACTCATCGCTTTTTATCTTCTCCGAGACGTTTACCTTACCGACTAACTTCTCGGGATGATCGTGCGTGACCTTTTGCCATTATCAAACATAACCTGTCTCTTTTGTAATTAATGAGTTTTTTATTGCTTTCAGATGGCGGGTCAGGATCCCAAGTGGCAGAAAGATGCCGCGGATCAGAATTTCGATTACATGTTCAAGCTTCTCATCATTGGGAACTCCTCCGTCGGCAAGACTTCCTTCCTCTTCCGGTACGCAGACGATTCCTTCACCTCAGCCTTCGTCTCGACCGTTGGGATTGACTTCAAAGTGAAGACTGTCTTCAGACACGATAAGAGAGTCAAGCTTCAAATTTGGGTAAGTGTCTTTGAATGTTATTATCGGTTCTACTGTTTACGGTCTGTCATTGTTCTTGCCTGGGTTATATTTTAGGACACGGCAGGACAGGAACGATATAGGACTATCACAACGGCCTATTACAGAGGCGCGATGGGCTTCATACTCATGTATGACATAACCAACGAGGAATCCTTCAATTCTGTGCAAGACTGGGTAACGCAGATAAAGACCTACTCGTGGGACAATGCTCAGGTTATCCTGGTGGGCAACAAGTGCGACATGGAGGACGAGAGGGTTATTAGTTTCGAGAGAGGCAAACAATTGGCCGATCAGTTGGGTGTCCAATTTTTCGAGACTTCGGCCAAGGAGAATATAAATGTGAAGGTAGGACTCGTTTAATTCTTATTACGTTGCATTACCGACCGAGTCGCTGGTCTATGCGACATTACCGACAGTTTCAAAGAAATCGTCTGCTGATGAGAAAATTGAATAACTTTTATTACTCGTATGTACACGTGAGACCGGGATAAGAGTTGTATATTTTTTATTAATGTTTGTCGCTCATTGTAAACTACAATTTACTTCTTATTTATGCGCAGGCCGTCTTCGAGCGGCTAGTGGATATAATATGCGACAAGATGAGCGAATCCCTGGACAGCGATCCGACCCTAATGGCCGGGGGTGGTGGACAAGCAAAAGGCCAACGACTCACCGATCAGCCGGCTAATCCTGCGAATGCCAACTGCAACTGCTAAAAAAAAGCACGGAGCACACGCATCTACGTGGAGTGTCGATGTTGGCTAGCTAGTCCATCTTCTTCGTCGTTCCTTTGTTTATTATTTATTTATTATTCTTTATTTAACATGATGGTTGTGGCCCGATCACTATTACTCCGGTATGCAAGCTCACCTGTAACCAATCCGATTCTCAGAGAAGACGTCGTTTACTTTGGCTTCGGGCATAAAATTTTCTCTTTGCACCCCTTTCGTCGAATCGTCTGCTCAGTCGTTCGAATAGCTGATCAATCAGCCGTTCGGCCCACCCAGCCATTATCACGATAGGCAATTAACGTCTCTTCCTTGGACACCATGGAATATCAAGATGCTCGAATTCAAATTGACGATGTCGTTAAGCACAACTACTTTACATTGGAAGCTCCTTAAAGCTTGGACACCAGAGTACGGTCATCATGACGATGTTAATAGAGATTTACGGCGTGCGAAGGGATAAATGATAGTGCAATATCGCGTACCTGGAGGAACTAACGACGTATGCAAACAATCGTATTAAACGCGAGGGAAAAAAAGCCAAAGTATATTCGACGATAATTTTCTGTCGCTCGGTCGGTAAGAAGATTCTCGTCCTTACCACGCATGCGCATATATTTACCAGATATCCGGTGCCTCGTGTACTCTTACTATACGATTCCTTCCACTCTCGTTTATCGACCAGATAGATTCGCCTTGTATTTTAATCCATACAAAATGTATACGAAGGAATCTAGAATGAGATACCACAGATAAGGATATCCGATATTATCCGGAAACTAACGGAAAGATACGAATAACAGAGTCTCTCTTATCTGTACCTTCTTCACGTTGACGTTCTCCCAGCCGATAGGTCTACAGTCACGTATACTATAACCTCTTGAATCACTGCTGTTCGAAAATAAATCTTCGAGGAGATTGCGTACCCAGCATATAGCGCAGTGACTGATAAGGAACGAACGAGCTGCTAAATTCACAATAATAATTCGATTCTTGTAAAACAGTGTGAAGGAGACTCAAGATCGGTTCGACCAAAGTTAACTGAGATTTGACTAGCGATATTAGCCAATCAGATTTCTGTATTTCTGGAAATTCCGAATCTGATTGGCTAGTCCTGACACTTAAAGCTCGGTTAGCTTGGGTGACATCGGCCTTCGATGTCCTTTGAGTTATCGTCTGATCGTGTGACTCGACAGAGGCGACATCTAGGAGATATTAGTGAAGATTGTTAACCCCTTATGAATTCTGTTTCCGAAACTAACTGTATGGCGTTTAAAACCCCTTCAGAACTTCTTACGCTGATTCCAGTATATTTCTCGTGCCCACCGTTTTTCACTGGCTGTCAGGCACAAAGTCTCATAAGGTTGACCCTCTTCACTAATGTCTCCTGGGTAGACGTGACGTTACCACTTTGTCATTCGACCTAAAAAAGGATGAAATACGATTTGAAGAGTCACGTTTCTCTCAGACTTTAATCATGGATTGAACATCCTCTTCATGCTTAGAGCCTAGTCATACTAAAAGGCGCGTTAGAGTGCGGACTGTCGACCAATGGTATAACGGGTCCAATGGAAATGACGTTGTCCTATTGGTCGAAAGTTTCGTTCGACGAGTGTGACCGAGCCCTTACCAAAGTTACCATCAGCGATCCACTTCGGTCTCTGCTGGGAATCTCGAATCGACTTTCATTCGATTTACATTGAAAATTTCGTCGTAGCTTAAGAGGCAGATACGCAGCTTACTGAAGGCTGCCAAGAGGGAAGAGAAAAAAAGTAATTAGCAGAGAGACAAAGATCCGATAAGCATCCTCGCGTGATCCGATATCCTTTCTAACGCCGTGAATGACGTTCCCTACTAGGCAAGCCTGCCCTCTGTACATAAAATATATTATTGAATCTGTAATGAAGTGTAATATGTAACGCGTTAATTATCCGTGTGAATTTAAAGAAAAAAAGGAACGGGACTTATTCTTCTTGCGGAATAGTTACCGACGATGGTAAAAAAATAAAAAAGACAAGAAAATGAACCAAAAAAAGAAAAAGATAAGAAAATGAAAAATCAGCCCGCACCACCGTATTTTCGAACGATTTCTTATTGTATTATGACGTCACTGACATCCGAGCTGTATAATTCGTTTTTTCTTTTTTTTTTTTTTTTTTTCATATCAATTTAATCGGTATCAATCTATACAAATACGCGCGCGCGCGTATACGGACGTACGAAAAGACAAAAATAAAAGAGAGGAAACGAAGAACAAAAAAAAATCAAGAAAAGCACCAGCTAAGAAATAAAATTCGTTTCGCCCTCGACCCTGGCGGCCACCTCTTTGTTACGTTCCCAAAAGGAGAACGTAGAGATTCCAATTATTCTAATGACGTATAACGGGTATATACTATTTATAAAACGTTAAGAAAAAAAAAAAAGAAACATATACGTAGGCATATGTATATAGTATACACAAGATTCATATATATACATATATATATATATATATACATACGTATATATAGAAGATATACACGAAAGACATAGAAGACAAAACGGAAAGAAAAGGACACAATTAAAAAAATTATATATACATATATTAGAGAATCACCGGTGGACGGGCACTTGTATGTATGTATTGTAACGTATGTAACTATTATGCCTAATAATAACAATAATAATAATAATAATAATAATAATACTATTAATAATATTAATATTAATAATCTATTACTTACTGGAACTAACTTCGCAGATGTTACGTTGATCGTTTATAAACATTTAGCATAATCCTAGTGGATATTTGAGGTTAATGTTTTCGACGACGTCGAAATCTGCCGCCGGTGTACGTGTACGGATGCGTCTTGACTCAGTTTGAAAAATTGTCTGGCGAATAAAGTAGAAAGAAATATACGAAGAATGAAGTAAAAGAAAAAAAAAAAAAGGATAGACGCCGATACACGTACGCAGGTTTTCTTGTCTATTAGTTGTTTCGTGTAAAGAGAGACGCACGTTCGGCCATTACGGGCAATGGAATTTGGTTAGGGAAGCATAACAATTAAATAGCAAAGCATGCACGAAGACGAGAACGTAAAGGGAGATAAAGAAGAAAAAAAGAAAGCTCCAATTTACAATACGTGTACAAATAATTGAGATTTACAAGGTCCAAGCGAATTTTGAATATTCGAGAAGAACAATAGATACGGTTAAATTCCCGCGGCTTTTTCACCATGAAAATGTAAAGGCACGTTCACGCGTATGCTCCACGGTAGTTGAGTTTCTGTCCGGTAGGAAAATCTGTCATGTTTATGCGCGTTCCTGCTGCCAGGAGTTTCAGGAATTTCTTTGCTTCTCCGATAATTATCTTTGTTTCTGTCCTTCGCACTGTGTTCGTTGCTCTTGGGAAATGTACGAGAGCTCGACGTCCGCAGAAATCCTGACGCGAAGTTAGCTGCTTGCATCGTGAGAAATGAAGTTGGCTACAGTTCTTCGACGAGTCGAGCGATTAATGTCCTGATTTACTTGTGAACCCTAGATGACCTCTTCCTGTTCAATAACTAACCTACGCATGATTCTTGGTAAGATTGATATACGTACAAAATTTCTGATCGACCCAACGAGCACTGTATCGATCGCTTATAAATATTTAATCGACTCCCGTATTGCGCGACTACGTAACTGTCCTAAAAACAATAGAGGTTGGCTTATATGTACAAAACGATGGCGAGAGAGAGAGAGAGAGAGGGAGAGAGAAATGTGAGAAAGACAAGACGAGTAAATGTTATCAAGATAATAATACTCGAGATATAAATAGGAGTAAAAAGATTGTCATACGATACGAAGGCGATGGATGAAGAAATGGGAAACGGTAGAGACAACAAGAGAAAAATGGTGAGACAAAAAAAAAACTCAAGTATTATGTTCGACATTAAAGCACACGTTACAAGGGATAAATGGTGTTTTCTTAATTTTATCAGGATCTGTCGTATCCATCATCGTCGTCCCAGATATCCCGTATCAGACATCAGAATCATTAATTACTGTAGTAATCATCTTCCTGCGGCGGCGGTGGTGGTTCGCCGTTCTCGTCCTCGTAATCCTCAGCAGTCATATCCATCAACGATTGGATCTCTGGCGCCACGTCTTCTGGATTCCGTCTCTGTCGGGTCGAGTTCGACTTCCGGGATTCCTTGCAGGAGTTTTTACAGGGCGTGAACTCCTCTTGCGTGTGGGGCACGAATTTCGTGACCTCGTGCTGTCCGCATAGCTGGGTCACGTTTTTACCAGTAGCCGGAAGCAGCATCACCCGTACTTTAGTTACGTATACGACCTGGACGACGCAGAACATTAAACGAGACTGTTGCCAACGATTATAAATTAAATCTCGACGCTCACTGTGTTGTTTTGCTCGGAATCGAAGCGCAGAACGACTTTACTTGGTGCCAACATTTTCGGTCTCTTTTGATACGTCAGGAAGACGTTGTCGCCGTTCAGGATTATTGTTTTTTGGCCGATGCCCATGTTCAGATTGGTCCGGAAGACGATGTCTTCCGACTCGGAATAAACAGTGGCGCAGAACATACCGTCGACGCGATAGTCGATTTCGGCCGAGGATCCGGTCTCGGCGTTCTCCATTTCGCCAGAATCCATACTGATGATGAATTTGTAAGCAAACACTGAAAAAACGAGTATTACAAAGGTATTGTTATCGTTTAGAAACAACTTTTTTTTAATTCAAAAACTTCTCTAAGAACCTACTGCAGTAAGGACGATCGCTGTCGGTATCCAGGAATAACTTCGACGCCGGTGGAGCTGTTATGTTCCTGGCGATGACCTCGGCTGAGTATCCCATGGGTACACAGGTATATCCTAATTGACATTCAAGACACTCGGCCCTCTGGAAGTAGGTGTAATCTGGACAGAGATACCCCATCATCGTGCACTCCGGTTCCTCGTCCAAACTGGCTGTGAAATATTTAGTAGCCCTCTTGTGATTGCATCCTGGTGCAACGTCACCCTCCTTGAGCATATCTCGCGTTATGTCGTTCAAAGGTGGATACAAGGAAGTAGCATTACAGCCTTCCTGAGTGAGACCACCGTTTGGATAGAAATTAATATGTCCAAAGGTATCACCACTACCCTGGCCATGATCTTGACGAAGATAAAAGCAATTAGTCTCACCGAATAAACGCCAATGATTTTTCATTACTTTTAGCTATATCAGTGTAAATGATGTCTACGAATTTTGCATCGTCTGGATCCAGTCTCACTGCGCATGACATCTCATTGAAGTAAAGACCATTGGGATCGAGTCCAGTTATACGCCCAATATCATTGATCTGCTGGCCAACGTATCTGAAGTAAAAAACAATTTTTTTTTCTTTTCAACAGTACTACAAACTTTCCAAACGATAGCTGATATCTTTTTTTTTAATACCCAGCAACGTGAGCACCCAAGCCATGACCAATCAGATGAAACTGTTCCGGTCTCATACCCAGGTCGTCGATGAGGATTTTCAAGAGACAGATTATCTCCAAGGCAACGACTCGTGCATTCTGCACCGCTATGGCGTACGGTGGTTCTGCACCACCTGTCCAATCGACGCTTATCACGTTTCCAAGGTTGTTAAACATTATGGACTTGACCGAATGTTTGATCCAGCCTACCAATCCATTGCTAGTGAAGTCGTGTATAAGCAGATGGGTCTTAAGGGTCTTATCTAAGCTGGTCAGCCTAATCTGTTTGTAGTTCACTTGTAAGGGTTCAACGTCCACCGCATGTCGCGGATCCTTGCCTTTGCCAAATAGATAGAAACTGGTCTTAATGATGTGACGACCGAGAGGCGGCATCGTCAATGGCCGAAATACAGGATGGTACCATTCCTCGGTGTTGTTGACGCAACCGAGCTCGTCGTAACATCTGCTCCATAAATCTGTGAAGGAAGTCCCTGGACATGTTGTGTATGTTTGTCACGTTGTATGCGTTTTGTCGGTTGTAGGACAACGTATTTATTAGGACGATAAAGAAGAGGTCACGTGCGACATACGACTGTAGCGAAACTGTTAAGAGGAGGACCTCATGTTTTTCTCGTGACTTTATGAGGGACTCTGTACTCGTCTACAAATATTCTTTGCTTATGCAAAAGCTTTCTTAAAAGATCTCGAGGTCGCATTGACTGTACGTTTAATGGCTTTTTGCTATTGCAAATATCACGTGGACTCACAGTCTGGTTGGTCCGCACTTTCGATTTTACTTGATGATTGACAGGAAACTGTGCTCAGTAGCAATGCCAGAGGAACTACATTCATTACAGGTTAAGTGATACGCAAAAGTCATCAAGATCTTGTGCTGCTGAGCTACATTAGACAATTTTTCTAGCGGAAATCCTTCAGCGATTTCTCTACTACAAATATTTATATTACCAGCTGTCAAGATCTGTTCGCAACTCGATTGTCTCTCAGCTCGATTCACTGACAGTTATTATTATTATCATTACTACCGCCATTGAGTATTTCTGTCGGTAATCGTTTTTGAGAAAAAAAAAAGAAAAAAAACAACACTCCTTACAACCGTCTTCACGTCTTTACGAAATATCTCGTATACCCGTTGCGCATGCGCACAAGCGAGTTTCCAATACCAGACCACGATGGCAGACAGAGACTTTCCTCAGGACGGAAATAAAATAGCTCGCGGCTCTCGACACGAAATTTACGTCGTGAGATATTAGCAAAATGTCCCAATCGAATCCAAAGATAAATCGTCACCAGGGTCCGGGTTGTTTTTGCGCGCCAAAATAATGTCGCGAGGGACGATTCGATTAATTATTTTAAAAAATCAAGCTAAGCCAAAAATTTCGTGGCAGCCAATTACTCGTGAGAGAAAAAGAAAAAGTAGCATGTAATAACCTGACGTCATAACCTTCGTACACGTCGTATAAGCCTAAAGGGATTCTACTTCTAATTGCTAGTCTTTAACCTGGCAATAGGCTCGTGGCTGTATATCTATATATACATAAAGGCTCTACGCTATTACAGCTACAGTAGTAAATACAGGGAGCCTGTAGTGGCCTCGTAATGGTGGTAGGAACAAGGCTATACATATATACAGTGAATCGCGTGCGGCCGGTAGCCAGTAGACAGAGTCAGTATTGCGCGGACCTCCGTCGCGTCGAGACGTGGGGTTTGTCGCTCGTGTCGTACGAGGCGAAGACTTTAACGGTCGTTGCATTCCTCGTAGTGTGTGAGTTTCTTTATTTACGTATATCTCTATGTACACGCACCTAAACACGAATATTCATTCTTTTCGTACTTCCCAGCAACGCTGCTAGCCATTACTTTTTTTTTGTTGTTGTTGACATTTATATACTTCGTCTAACCGCACTTTTATTCCCGTCACAATAACAAAGTCCAATGCAATCTTTGTACTCGAGGCAGACCGAGTAGTCGTAATAAGTTGAGCGAAAGAGACGGCAACGAAGATTATCGAGCTTCCACGGTTGCGTCGGTACTTTAATAATAAATTAATATGCGAGAAAGTGGAGCGCGAGAAGACCTACGAGTGTCTCTGCTAGAGGAGCTCAACAATCTCGTGCACGGTAACATGTCGGATGGTTAATGTTTTATTTTATTTTATTTTTTTGTTCATCTTTCACAGCCCAGCAATTGCGGATTTTGTTTATCCCGTAACGTATACAGTCTCGTAGTACGTAAAGATTTACGGCGTTTACGTACCGTACCGTACGGTATATATACAATGTGTAACGTATATCTGCTTGTCTCCTGACGATTACGTACCTACGTTGGCAGGACTGTTAAATATTTTAGTGGCAGGATTATTTAGTCTATCGCGAAGAAATCTCCTAGGAAACTATCTATTGTATTTTCAATAAATAGGTTCGATGGTGATACTTAGTCGCCGAGCTTCTCTCTATCCCCTCTAATAGAGTAGCCGACTATATATAGCGGGTGTATAAATAAATCCTCGGTGAATATTTAATGTTGCCAACTCCCCGCACCTCCTGTCTCACCTTCTTGTTTCCCTCGCTCTTTCTCTATCTCTTGCTCTCTTTCTCTCTCTCTATCTCTCTATCTCTTACTCTCTTTCTCTTATTCTTTCTCCAACCTCTTTGTCTCTGTCAGGCTCGCAGTATCTTTTACTTCACCGGGCCTCGTTCCGCTCTTAAGTATTTTTATTTCACATACGCAAGCCAAAGGGTGTTGCATCCGCGTCAAGAATCTTACAATCTTTTTCTTTTTTTTTTCCATCCCCTAGGAAAGTTCATCAGGGTGAAATTGTCTGCAGGGGGGTAGTTTTTTCTTCCCGGCTTTATTACTGTCTGCTTCCCTCGTTTCACCCCGTAGATTCCTATTGCGGCTTGGCACGCGCCACGTTCCCAGGACGTTGTACTACTTTGGATAGCAATCGTTCGGTTGTCATATTTTTTTTGGGGGGTTTCTTTATGCTATCATTTTTTTTTATATTATCTACTCCCCCTTGAGGAAGTTTACTAGACCAGTGGACAGCACGGTCGATACGACCGGGGGTTGACGTTTTGCCAGGAGAGGATCATCAGCGAGAATACACGAGTTCTCACGACCTTGTTGAATTCACCTTGTGAATATTTTGAAAAAATTTTTTTATCTTATCATTCGGTCCCATCTTTTTCTTTTTTTTGGTCTTTGTTACGTCTATTCGCTCTCTAGCACATTCCATTTCGTCTCTGTTTATTCAATTTTCCGCGAAATTGCACGAGACTCCCGGTTAACCCACTTCCACTCCTCCGTACGATCCTTCAACCCGTTGGGGTCAAAGTTTCCATCTTGCGATAAGAAACTTTTCATCGCTGTTATCAACTGCACTTAATCCGCGGTTCATTTAATTACTCCCAGTGCCAACGACTTTAATTAGTCGTCCCACGTTACATCGGAGTCCCTCGGACGACAGCCCTCTGTTTTTGTATTTCCATAAATTTTCTTCTCCCTTTACGTCCCTTTCGTTTCCCTCTCTCCGTACGAAATATTCTAAGCGTACGGTTGGGCTTGTTTCGGATATTTTGACAACGGGCCAAGGCATCGCTTTCCTTAAATCAAATTAATTTACATAATATTAAGTCTCAGGGCGCGACATAATTAACTTCACCGTAGGCTAACTGATTGCAAGTAGCGCTGCTTTCCCTTTCTCCCTTGCGGGATAAAGGAGGGTTAAAGGAGATAATATATATTTCTTTACGGCCTCTCCGCCCCCACCCGACGGCTCTTCGTTAATTATTAGAGAATTTTATTTCCCCCGAGTACGGATTTATCGTACAAACCCGGACTCCGTTATCACGCGATTCTTTAGCCCTGACGTGACGTCACTCTCCCTCCATACCTTTTCAAATTTTCATTCTCACCCTTATTCTACTCGCATAAAATTGTGACACCTCGATTAGCAACAATGGCCGCCGGGGCTCGTTTGCTTCTTTCTCGCCTACCGATATCCAGTCCTCTTCCACCGTCGCCTAAAAAAAAAAAATTGTATATCAATACGTCGTCGGAATGACAAACTGCAAGAATTCCAACGCGAACCTTACAACGTTTCCCGTCGCCTCGATTCGTGGCGAATTTTCATAAAAAATTTAATAGTCTCGCGCGACAAACGTAAGCCAAGAAAATTGACGCGCGAATCAATCGATATTATCGATTTCGCATAACGCGACTAATGACTTTACAGTCCGTCGTGTCTCGTAAAGTAGTACGAAATTATCCTGACTTCCGTCGCTATCGCGCTGTACCGACGTTACTGTCCAGTCACGAGTATCGATTTATGAATTTCCGATAGATATCGATACATCGATATTACCGTATAATACGCGCTCGCGCAAAGTGCCGGTAATAAGATAAGGCAAAAATTTTTATATCACCTTTTTATATCCCCATCGCAGGAAAGTCTTCGGGCGACCTTTATATTTTCGTATCTCGCAACGATCTGTCAGCCATCCAAGTTTTCCTTTTGGCCTTTGAGGTGTTTCCTTTTTTTTTTTCTTTTCTTTTCTTTCTAAGGTTGGCATCACTGTAACCGTATAACCGTAAGTAACAGCCACGCGGAATTCTGCCCACGCCAATGTCTTCGCGGCACAAATTACCTTAGTATCACCTGCTCGCGATTAATCAGGATGGGCATTAGAGGCAAAGGCGCGGCCCGTCGGCACTGAAACGACCTGTAGCGCCTACGTGAACGGGAAAGATTCGTTCGGTCGTTTTTCGCCTCCTAATGAAAAGATACAACCGAATAAATTTCTAGGACCTCGTAAATACGTTATATTTTGTCGGCTGAACTTGAATCGCTTCTATCTAATTTTTTTTTTTTTTTTCTTTCTTAAGTTTTACACTTTCGACGGGTCTTACGGTCGGAAGTAGAGAGAAAAAGACGGAGCCGAAGATTGAAAGGGTCGTTAAAGTCTCCGCCGCACGCGATCACAGTCGAACCGTGTATCTTTTTGCCGTGTGCGGATTTAAGCCGAAGGAAAATAAAATTTTCTGCCGTTTGCGAAGACTCCTTTAAGTGCGCGCCACTGTGGACACGCCCATCGTTTTATGACCTCGGAAAGAATATTTCCTTGTGAAAAACGTGGGGGAGGGGGGAGGGGGAATTTTTTTTTATTATTTCTTACATTTTTTATTCCGTAATTTTTAACGGCACGAAAATGACTCGAGTCCCGTTACGACACGGGGAGTTAAAAGTAGGAAGAAAATTTTGTAGGGTTTCTAGGTAATTTGATGGTTACATTTTTTTCTTTTTCTTTTATTTCTTTAATACCTTTTCCCTTAACTGTCACATCTCTCAGACCTTTAACGTTACTTTTATTTCCCTCGTCATTCTCCTTCCTACGTATCGCGCTTTTTTTTTTCATCTACCGAAACGTTCGCTGTACGTATAGGCCTGTCTTGTTCGTCGCGCACCCCCCCGGGCTTTGGAAAAAAAACTGTTCTCTCACCTCTAGTCGGTTACACAACCGTGGGAGTTTGCTACGCGAGAGCTGCGCGATGTAAATATTTAATTGTGACCTCTCGGACGTGTTTTGCTTGGTCGGTCACACCGGGGAGTCTCTGTCTGGTACGAAGTTGTTGACTGTCTCGACGCCGCGGAAGACGGGTTACTTTACCCAGTAACATCGGTGGCTTTTGGTTGGCACAAAACAAAATTTGCCATCCTGAAATTATACCGCGAAGCTTTTATTAGACTTTCCGCGTCCATCGGCAAAGGCCACCGGTGCGGCGTGTAGAGAGCGATAGATTTACCGCGGGAACGCCGAGCGTCGCGACGCGAAATCAAGAAAGACGTCGGTAATGAAAACGAGGACGACGACGACGTGTCTAGCTTTGGCGACGGTGGCGCGGGGCGGGCGGATCGACTGCGTACTAAAAATTGGAAAAGTAACATCGTAATCCTGGCACGAATTGGAAAAGTCGTGGTAATAAAATGAGATAAAGCAAAACGTATAAATCAATGTTATCGTCATCCGGCGCCGTCGTAGGACGTCGCCAACGGGAAATTGGAATATCGAATATTTTGTGTGACGTGTCGAGCAAGAAGGAAAAAGAAAAGGTGTGTCGTGTTTTAGCGGCCATTACGCGTTACCGCGGAACGGTGTTAAACGCTAATAAGATTTCCGTGGAATTATTGGAAATATTGGAGAACTCGCGATCGCGTCGCGACGCCTCGTTCCCGCTGACGTGTTTCACAGTTATGTAGAGACGACTGGCTTGCTGCACTGCTGCCATTAGTTCCGTACAGAAGAGTCACATTGCAACACAGTAGCAGCAATGTATATTTACCATCGTAAAACGACGCTCTAGGAATTACCGTTATGCTACGTTAACCTGGAGACTGCAGTTGGGACCCTGGCGAAATTACATAAGGATTTTCAGTACCTGGTACCCTCGTCCTTTCAGTATAACTTACAGATAGTTAATATTACCCGGAGTCAAGATACTAGATAACCTGGTACTATGTATAACTGGCTCTCGGCCAGTATCCTCGAGGTTCTCCGACGTTCTCGTTAGCGAAATACAAAATCATAATACACACACACACTCGCATATGTATACGTATGAACTCCAAAGGCTTATTAGTGGGCTTATTACCAATTATACAGTATAGCTTTACCGTGTCACGAATGTTTCAGATGATGGAAACGCGCTGAGGAAAGTCACGGGCGAACTCGAGCCTACGAGAAGATTCGAAGGTCCCGACGGGGAAGCAGGTGGAGGAGGAAGAGCTTCATCTGGAGAATCGAGGGAATCCTCGCAGTATTACAAGAGAGGTTACGGGGTATCAGGAATAAAAGAGGAAGAAAATAAAACTCGATAGCGACAGGCGATACGCGGAGAGAGGAAAGCCGTAGGGTAGATATAAAAAAAAAAGTGGCTGAAACGGGTCCAAAGGGAGTCAAGGATAAGAAAATGTTTTTCACGGCAGTCAAGGAGAATCGCGATAATCCTGTTGCGAATGGCAATGATGACCTGGAGGATAGAAATGGTGGCTGTAAAAGGATCGAGAATATATTCGATTTCGATCGGGCATGTACGTCATCTATCCTGCAGAGGAACTCCTTAGAATCTATGAGAATCCCGTCCGCGACAATTTACTGACTAACGTATCGCGTAAACACGCCGTGTCTTCGTCCTCGAGTGTCGATCGTAACCGGAGCGACAATAATAACAGGAACAACAACGCGAGTCTATCTTGCAGTCGCAGAGGAGGCAACGAGGCCGGTAAATTAACTGGAGGATTCTCGGCCATCGCGGTCAGGAACAATAATAATCGTCACGGTCAAGCGACTGATAACAAAAAGAGGCAGGAGAACGAGAGGAACTGTACGATTATGCAAAATAATCGTAACTCCACCTCAGAAGAGGGTAACAATCCCCTTAAGGATCTCACGCACGCCACCCTCAACGAGCCACTCAAACTTTACAATGGGAACGCTCTTAAGCTGGTACAAACTGGTGAGTATTGTTCTTTTATATATTTTTTTTAAATTA
This sequence comes from Calameuta filiformis, assembly GCA_030142265.1. Lineage (NCBI taxonomy): Eukaryota > Metazoa > Arthropoda > Insecta > Hymenoptera > Cephidae > Calameuta > Calameuta filiformis. The sequence continues at coordinate 195,679 of JARQSU010000637.1, forward strand.
ATTTTCTTTTTTCCCTCCAAAATCTTCTGTCCTCCTGGTACCCTTGCATTCTAATTCTTTCGCCTTTATAATATCTTTTTTTACTGAGCTTGCATTTAATTGTGCGTTTTTAAATTTACTCCTTTTGCTGGTTTTTTTTTTCATTTTGATAAAAATAAAACATGGCGCGACCACGCTCGACGTTCTGTTTGACCTGCAACTGACGCAAACGACCAGCGATGTTATCACTCGAGGCTTCCTTTATCGGTAATACCGTGTAAGTCATTAATTCTTGTACAACCACCCACCTAGATCCCATATTCCGACACGGCATACGCGACGTGGCTCTAACCGCGAAAATAACCCTGGGGCTCTCGCCAAGCTACGATAACTTGTTGCGATCGGCCGTTACACGTATGTGACACGTGTGTCGTGTGTAAAGGGATGTTAGGTGTTTTCAGTGAACTATTTATTTTCATCGTTTTTGTTCTGCTTCTTTTACTCTTTTTTATCTATCTCTCTTTTCTCCTGTCCAGCTCCTTACTTTTCGATTGACCCTTTTTTTTAGTCACCCCTTGGTAACCACCCTTGAACCACTACTGGTTGCCGACACTCTCTGCACAAAGGCACCACGTACATATATGTATATATATATTTTTACACGTGGTGGTACCGTTCGTGCTGCTACACCTCAGATAAGTCACACTCAACTGCTTGCTTGGGGCTACGTGAGAGCCGTCAAAGAAAACCGGAAGTGGTATACGCCGTCGAGGTCATCTGCCTGCTGAAGTCATCAAGTGTACCTGGAGGATCCATAGGCCCTGATGACGGAAAGTTCCGGTCGAGACCCTGAGGAAGTTATTGGATAAGAGCTATCGTCTTTCTTGCCTACCAATTCCTAACCCCTGGACCTGGTCCTGGGACAGCGGAGGTCTGCCTAGAGACAAGGGTCCAGCCAATGACTGTGAAATGGGTGGAGAAAGTAACAGGGCTTGAAGTGAATGGATGATTGGACGAGAGCACGTGATATAAGGAAGATTAATTGTCGGCGGAAGTGACAGGTTCATTCCGACGAAAGATCCTGAGGAGCTCGTGGATGCTCGTTTACCGCCTTTGGCCTGAAATCAACCGGGAACGTGACGTCGGGCAAACGACTGGCTCCTTCATCCGTCGATGTCAAGAGGCTCTGACTCAAAAGTACCAAGCGCAGAGTTCAGGAGAGTCCTCTCGTTTTTCTATCTTCGGTTTTGATCCACGGTCAACTTCAAGACGTCTTTTGTTTAACCTACCTAGAACGGAAACTGACGGGAGCCAAAGTTCTCGACAGCCAACAGCATCAAAGAAGAAGCCCCTCTTTCCCAAGTAGTGTCTGCTGATAGGTACCCACTGGTGCGCTTTTACCCAGTTTACAACTGATCAATACTTATTGACAGATTCTACCCTGTAGCCCACTCGACTTCTTCATTCTTGCTCTTCACTGGGAAATAACCAGCTACCCGATCCGTCCCTCATCATTCTCAGCGACAGATAGTACCCATCGGAGTATGCATACAGACACGTAGAGTCTTTCTTTTCCCTATGGTCATATGCATACGTGTAGATATATAGCCTAGTGGGTTATATAGACCCATGAGTGCCAACGTCAGGGAGTGTCAGAGTAATAGAGTGGTATGTCGAGGGTGCGAGTAATAGATGTCGATGGCTGCTGGGCAGAGGGACGAAGAGAGCGTAAGAGCGATAGGGTACAGGTTATAGCTAATGCGCCAGTGGTAATTGAATTTGTCACAGTATTTAACGAACAGATATGGAGGTAAAGGGTATATTTAATAAAGCAAGGAGTCTGGTTGCCATGGCAACAACGAGGTGAACAGGCAAGGTATTGATTTACCCCACCTGAATTCAGGTCAACCCCTGACTAAACAACTTTTCCATATTATACGATCTTCCACAAGGTTACATGTATTATGTATATAGGTTATGCCTGATAGTCAAGGGTGTGCAGGCTGGGAATTGGTCTTTGAAATTTTTTGAGTTTTTTTTTTTCTTTCCTCCTTTTTACTTCATTACTCTTTAATCTTCCGGCGTCTTCATTTTTGTCGCTACCTCTGGCTCTGGTGTCTTGGATAACTTTTTTTTTTCGTGACCTTCAGCCATGGGAATTCTGGGATTATACAGTTTTTATAGGATCACGTGAAAAGCACTTGAGAGCGAAATTGAACTTGTGGCTGTTTTAATAATAGTTGAGGGGAGGTAGGGGGAGGGGTTGAGGGGGAGGGAGGCGATAAGCGGTTTCATTGTTCGGAGGCAGGAGGAATAGTAATGGCTGACGATAACGATCCCCGGGCAATTAAGGGGGCATTTCACGTGGACGCAGGTGAACTTGCTCGTGCGACGTCCTTAAACTTCTCGGCGAGGCTTTTACATTTCGGTTGGGTTTTACAGTCCAATACGACCCGACGGAAGTTTTGTGAAATCGACGACCTCTCTGACCTCGGTCTCGAAATTTTTTTTTAGCGTTGGAGGGTGGGGGATATTGACGGTTCGACGCCCGAGTGGGTCGACGGCGACGCGCTTGACGTAGTGGAAATTCCGGCGCGCTGATTCAAATTTTAAGGTGAATTTGACGATTCTTGAGAGATCCTTTATACGGGTCTATATAGTTAATTGAGAATGAGGTCAGCGACCACTGTACTTTTTTTTTTAGTCGATGACCAACCCGATGGACCTTGCCTTAGTTTTTTCTCTTTTAATTTTATCTCGAAGCCTGCTCGGTTAACGAAGGTGAAACGAAGGGAAGATATAAATTTGCAAATTAACCTGTAATTATTGTTTATCATAGATTTTTTATTCTGCTGGTGGCAAAATGTCAAAGTCGCAGCTGTCGCGCACGCATCGACGATCGGCACTGTTTTTGGCTGTAGTTCAAGTACAACAAGGCTCAAGCACTGTTTGGCTGATCCAGTATAGCGACGGAGCTTTTCAAGGTGTCGTTGCAAGGGTACCAACCAGACGTAAAAAAAAATTATCAAACTGCTCGATCATCTTCGATACAATCGGTACGGAAGATTTGTTGACCGGAAGTGGTAATATAATTTTTATCAAAACTTTAACCTGACATTTTATCGGCGGTCGCGCCGATCCAAACGTACGGAACAATTGTGGACCGCAGATAGTCGAACCTCCGGTTGACGTGATTTCCGGTTAAATGGCTAATTAAGGGAAACAGCCACGTTCATTGGAGAACTGCGAATGCATTGGGCGACCTAAAAAAAAAAAGAAGAGGGTGTACTCGTACGAAAACGTGAAAGTTTCTAAAAATCGTGAATAGGTGAAAAGGTTGATTTTGCTGTATTGATCAGTAGGTTAAGGGTCACCGGATCGATGACTATTAGGTATTCATCGATTGAATCCACTTCCATGTAAAGGGAGGTGTATAGCTATAGCACGTGTACCCATCAGACTGTTCAAACAGGAGATAATGAAACTGTCAGAACCATTCAGCCTTCCTTTATAGAGGAGGTCTCAATCGAATTTTATAGGAAATTAATAGGTCAGCTACGATCACTCTATATACCTAACTAAGCACACCGGATGAGCCTGCGTGACGTTAATTGTCGAGTCAGTCGAGATAACCCTGATAGCGAGACGATCGTTATCCGAGCATCAGGACGTTAGTTGATAGGATGAAAGGTGAATGAAAGGGAGTGATCTTCAGGATGAAGAAAAAAAATTTCAAAAAAAAATTAATCAGCAACAGCTACAGGAATTTATAGAGAATCAGACGAATGACCTCTAGCTAGGAAAATGATCTACGTGATTATGAACTTCTTTTTTTTTTCTTCAGTATCGGAGTTCGCCCAGGAACTTGGCGGTGCCATGGAAACGCACGCTGCGAACGTCCGGCGCCTCGTGGACGATTTTCGTGGACGTTCCGGGGAATCACGTGGGGACTCCGGTGGGATGCGTCGTGCCTGGGAAAATCTTCTTCGTCAGGTCGAAGCCGACGCCTCGACTCATCTCGACCTGGCAGCTGTCCTCCAGCAGCAGCTCTCCAGACCCACCCTGGAGTCCAGCTTTCATCGTAAGATACAATCAAGGAAGGTCAGAGACTTCATTGTTTGATAATCGTTATTTATTACTATGGACCCACCTGATTTTCATCTCTATTTGATCCTACGTCATTGTAACTCGTTCCTCTTGGCTTTACGTCTCTTGTAGTTAAGGATCGTTCAGCCGTAGAGTGAACGCTTGGATAACCACCCTTTGTATCAGGACTGAAGTTGATAATGCAGGGGATGAAATTGAGTGGAAGATTAAAATTTAATATCTTCAGAGATTACAGCCAAGGATTCTTCCTGATCGTCAATTCGGAGACAGTTATTCAATCGTTCGTTCGGTTAGTCTTCAGGGTAGGTGGGGTCCAATGGGGAATAGCTGAATGTCAGTTAGGATTTTCGGAATGGACCTCAGCCATGTGGATTGAATTAGAAAAAGCTTCATCGATTCAATCAGAGCTTCTGAACCCGCCGTGACCTCAATTGGGATTCATGATCTTGCAAATGGGAAGGACCAGGTCCAGCATTGGCGTAGGAATGACTGGGTCCTCATAATCCATCCAGCTTCTATCTGTTAAGATGAAAAATTCAAAGAACTCTTGTACCATTAACGAAACCAGTACACGGTACATTGAATGGACTTGGCTCGTTGGAAAAATATTTCATGCTGATGTATAGCGAAGGAGAGAGAGGGATCCTTAGAATTCTAGAATGCTGTCCCAAGACTCTCGGCCGACTGGACTCCACGAAGTTCGTGCATAAAAATGAGCACGGAAGTTTCCAGCAAGAAGTTCACGAGTCGGAAGTCGTTTTTACATGAAAAAGAAGAAGAAAAAAATTTTTTTTTGACAATTACTCCTTTCTCACCGTACCTTTTTTTTTTCTCTCAAATTAGGTATTCTCGCATCGCGAGGCTTACGAGCAGGTGGTTAGCAAGACCGAGGAGAAGCTTCAGCGCGCCAGGATGGATTACAAGCGTGCGTACGCGGCGCTCCTGGCGGCCGAAAACGGAACTGATCAGGAGTCCCAGAAACGAGCCTACCTAGAGGCGCATAATAATTATGTCCTACAACTCAGGGCTACCAACGCGATAGCCGAGCATTATCAGCTTCATTGCCTGCCAAATCTTCTCGGCGAGATGTCCGAGGTTTACGAGGAGCTGTGCACGCTGACCTGCAATTGCGTCGCCGGTATATCCGAAGCAGCCAGCGAGCGTTCTAGCGAGCAGGCAAGAAGATACCAGGCGGTAGCCAAGGAGGCTCAATCAGTGACGCCCTTGAATGACCTTCAATTATTGGCCAGGAACCTCCTGCCGACGGCACCGCCCCGAAAACCGCCGCGACGCTTATTCGTACCCCCGTCGCCACCCGAGCAGGCGCCAATCGAGAGAATCAATCAGGTTCCTGCCCTCAGGGACGAATTGGTTCCCACGGGTACCAGCACTCTGCCCATGATGGAAGATCTACGCAGGGAGGCAGACAGTCTCACTCAGGAGATCAGCAGACTTCAGGATGCTCTTGACACCTTGATACGTATGCAACGGAAGTACGTAAACCTGAATAAACGTTATGGAGGAATGCAGTTGGATAATAAAAAATTTTTTTTCATTTTTCTTTATTCATTTTAGGAGCGCCGAGAGTAGCCTGTACACGAAAGCTGCTGAATTACAGGAAGATATATCCATGAAGCGTTTTGACCTTGGTGTAGCTCATCTTCACCTGGCTGCAGTACAGGCCCAGGTACATGATCATATATAATGTGACACTGTAATAGATGCTACGTCTTGTATGGTATACTTAGAAGTTATGATCCCCTGGGATACGTTGACCTATGACATATCAGTAGAGGTAAGAGCCTGGCGTCCTGTGGTATGTCGGTCCCTGTATATAAATCACAGTGCTCCTCGGATAATATATTTTGCCAGTGTATCTGATGCTTCATGAAAGTTTTCCTTCGCTCAGGAGAAGTTGGCAAAGTCGTTCGAGACGCCGTGACTGTAGACAGAGGGTAGTGGCGACATAGACGTAGGAAGACTCTGAGCACCCTTAGCTGGTATAATCTAGCAGAAAAACTACCCTTGAGGGGCTGAACGCTCGAAGTGGCTGCTAGGTAGGAAGGAAGTCAGGACGGCTTAAGATAAAAACGAAAGGAAACTGACACTTGGTAAAGAGATCGGTAGTAGTATTCTCCAGCGTAGCATCCCTGTCATCTTGTGCAGAAGAAGCTGAGGTAACGCCAGCTGGTTCTTCGTGGTATCGTTAGAGGAAAAGAAAAAAAGAGACTAAGGCGAATGGTATGGCAGTAGAAGTCAAGACGGTGGGGTCAGGCTAAAGCGACGGCAACGCGAATAGACTGGGATTAAAATTAGAATAACGCTCTTCGATAGCGCCATTGTTTCTCTGTTTTGCTCTGCTGCTCAGAGCCAGACTAGGACAGTCCTATTGCACTTTGCAAGTACGTTGTACATGTACCTGCTAACGTATCGAGTACAGGCTCACCAGCCCTGACTGTGATGACGACACTAGCTACTGACCTCATTTTACGACGTTAATTGCAAGAGTACGTCTCTAGACAAATACACGCGTTTCTCTCTCTCTCTCTCTGTTTATTCATCTCTTTTTCCACTTGCCAATCGGCCAAGAGTCGTTCGAGTCCTCAGGAATGACGAATCCTCACGGAAACGCACGAGCATTACGTCGGCTCTCGTTTTTCTTCGCGGCATTCCCTATGCTGACCTAACCTAAAATCTTGACACTTGGCAGTCGCCCCGCTGGAACGTTCATTGCTTCGTCCCCCTGGATTAATCATTGACCTGATAGCAGTGGACGTGCATAATTGGCCGGTCCAGAGGTTATGGGATGCTGCGGGAACGGGGATGCCGATCTATCGAATTTCCATGTGGCTGGTGGGGGAGTGTAAAGGCGAAATAAATACGGCGCGCGTTCTCGACGCATGCGCATTTGCAACTGGGTCATCGGGAGCCGAACGTTCTCTGAAAATCCATCCCAGTAGTGTCTACCTAGGTCAGGAGAGGATTGTCGATATTCTCGACATGGGCTGGACTACTCTGCGTTGTCGTGTCGTTAGTAATGGAATCTAATTAATTCAATTTATTTATTCATATACACGTGTCTGTTAAGTTCGAGATCGTTGCTACGCCTTTGTCTCGAGAGTCCTCATCTTTCTTTTCACTTCCGCTGGATGATACTACTGATCTGATTGAACGGAGGATCCGCAGCATCCATCGAGGAGTCTCATTGTCTGGATTGTTCGTTGTCAGCGCGCAGAGATCCTCGAGGAGATTAATTATTCATCGTGTTACGTCACGAGATGCACGTGAATGCACTTTTTTTTTCACCCTTTACACTCTGCTTCTCATTGGTTAATGGAGACGAATTTTTTTTTCTCATTTTTGATTTTCACCAAAATTTTTACGTAGCTGGCATATATATTTTTTTATAACTTCTCTCTCGTCTCATTTTACCGCTTTTACTTCCGATCCAATTATCTCCTGCTGTTCCGTCGCATTAAATTGCGTTGGCTTCGCTGTAAATTGTGTTTATATCACACAGGTCAGTCATTCGGAGGAATTCAGGAATCCGACAGTTTCGTGAGTTCCTCCATCGTGCAGTCACTGATTTTCTACGGGTATAATTTTTTGTTGCGTCGTTAAGTGTTTTAGTCAGAATTAGAGATCCCATAGTGTCGCGGCCGTGTACGCTTATTACATTAGTGATGTCAAAAATGAACGGAAGAAGAAAGACCAAAAGAAAAGGGACGTGGAGGCTTGGTTGTCTCAATGTAATAATTAAGTCTGAATCAATAAAACCTCGGAGGACTAAAATGAACGCGATCGCTGATAAGGACTGGATTTAATCGCATGTGAATATTTGAAATTTCCAGAAGGAGCTCTTCAGCGGCGGAGAGGCTGGTCAGCCGGATGGTGTAAGCAGTCGAAAGATGTCAAACGGCTCGACCGGAAGTACCAAACACAAATGGCTCAAAGCGTTCAAGAGTCTGAAGACAAGCTCGCCGACTACACCGCCACCTGTCGACAAGTGAGTAGCTCCGATTACGTAAGAGGAATAAGAAGAAAGAGAGGAACGAAAATGAAAGTGCAAACAAATATATTGAAACCGTCCCACGGGGACCGTCGTCATTTCGAGGCGTTTTCACTAGAAGAATTGAAATGGAAAAAGCTTTTTGATGCTGAATGCTCGACAAATTTTCATTCGTCAGAGTGCTTTTGCCTCCAGTCGTCCACAAGTATCGCGTATCGGAATATCTTTTGAATGAAAAAGTCAGGAAAAAAAAAATCGCTCGTTGAAGCAAACAGGCGAAGCAATAGTGAAACAAAAGAAGAATTGTGCAGAGAGAAACAAAAGTAAATGGTAAAAAAAAAGGATGACTCAAAGCTCGAGCGATAAAAGATGGAGAATTCAAATTAGGAAACAATTTTTGAACGCTCCATTGCCCATTCTTCTTGGTATACTTTATTACTAGCATAAGTATTATGTACTTTCTTACTAGTATAATTATTATATACTTTCTTACTAGTATAAGTATGGCTATAAATGAAGCGAATAACGATCATTCTTATGCAGTCTACTAGATTAAGTATAAAATAACACTAGCCATTGTTTTTCAAATGTTCGACTAACATAGAAGCAAGCAGACGATGTACCATGCCGTATCGACCGTCGTGGCGATGTCCAGGTACCTCAAACAAACCTAACCTAACCTCAAAATAATCTATCTCTCAGACCAACTTGAAACGGCAATATTGGCTTCGCTTCGTTTCCTGCACATCCCCTAAACAGCAACTAAACACCTTATCAACTACTCGCCAGCCCTTATGCACGGCTTGCACAGCAGCCCAAGACTTGCACTGCACTTTCACGCCGCTGCCGTCTCTCCTCCTGACCCCCCCCCCCCCCCAGACCCGACCCAGCCTCATGACCTTACGTCACACCCTAACCAAGCTACGTAATATTTACAGGAAGAATTTGGAATCCGAGGGTGGACATTCCTGGCGCGAGTACACCTACCGCAAGATCACACCCTGCGACGCCTGCGGACAGGTACTACGTGGACACAGTCGTCAGGGCTTACGCTGCAGAGGCTGCAAGGCGAACGCTCACGCGGACTGCATCAACCTGGTGCAACCAGCTACCTGTCCCAGTCTCGGCGGAAAACGTGGAGGCGGTATACCTCTTCTTCGTAGGCAACGTACCACGGTGCAGCCGCCGGAAGAGACACCCCAACCGGAACACAGTGAGTATTGCTTTGATTGCCAAAGCAAAAGCCAAGGCTGAGGGATGAAACGAAATTTGAAAAAAAAACAAAAAAACATGGAGACGAAGCACAAAGGTCGTGAGGGACAGATCATCTTTATCAGTCCTGATAACATGACCGGGTTAGATTGACTCTGAATTATCTGTCCCTCTCGACCGTCCTCTACTACCCTCCTAATCATCAACCTGGATTGATCAGACCCCCTCCAATATCCAATATTCACACTCGTGTCTTGGTTCAATATTCTCTACACGTAAACCCCTAACAATCTGTGTTATACCTTATCACTTAATTACCATTATCATCACCGTCATCATCAACAATCATCACCAACGACACTATCGCTATCGCCACCATCATTCGTTGTGCTTGCAATCTCAACCCCCGTGGCAGACGTCGACGCCATATACCAGGTGCTGAAACAGGCTGGAGAGATCCGAGGAAACTCGACAAACTCACCACCTACGCCTCCCACAGCAGATCATCCTTCTTCCGGTGCAGCACCTTCGTCAACGAGGACCTCCTCCCAACCCTGTTCCTCGTCCACCTCTGGTAAGCCAACCCCTCGCTGGTCTAACGTACTAAAAAGAAGAAGAAAAAAAGAGAGTCTATTAATCACTGGGACATGACTCGCGTTAGCGCTTCATTATTATCAGTCTAATGATACTCGTTGATAACGATGCTGCTTCTCATTAAGAATGGACCCTTACCGCCCCTTTGATCCAGCCTGTATACGTCAAGATAACCCGTACAGAATCTCTTGGTAATTCATGGAGACCCCCGTGTGTCATTGGTTCCAATCATTAGATCGCGTCGAAACGATCGATCCTATTGGCTTGACTTTTTTTTTATTATGCTAAAACCTCCCTTGGTCGTCGCTCGATATTGGGGCTGATAAGGAGATCGACGATGACGGTTTTAACCGTTGATTAAATCGTTTGGAGGATCTCGCGATGCATCTTGGCCACGGGGCGCCTTTAGCGTATTGACGTCAGAGCCTCGTGAACTGCCAGTAACGACGTTGGAATTTTACTTGCACAATCTCGGTCCACGTGTCGGGACTGTCACATTGTACAAGGTGGTATTCTTAATCAGGGTATCCTTCACGGTGCCGGATACATTACTTGCGAGCCGAGCAAAGATTGGAAAGAGAAGCAAAATATTTTTGATTAATTTCCAAATGGGACTTTTACCAAATTATTTATGCTATTCTTATCTGATTGATTTTATTTATTTTTTTTTCTCTTTCTTTTTTTTCCAAGAACAATTCCACGTGCCAAAGACGCAGTCGACTTCTCTTACACCCTGTGGATTGAGTTTCGAATGGCAGACACGTTTGGCAAATGTGACGTCACTCGGCTTGTCTAGTTAGCTGAGAATCTAATAAAAATTCTTAAGGATCGTGACCTTCGACCTTGGCATTTGGCAGTCGTCGACCTTCTCGCCATCTTGCCAAAATACCAGACTGTCGTCTTGACTGTGTGTCTCTATTTAGAAAAAAAAAATTCTCTCTCTCTCTCTCTCTCACTCTCTTTCTTACTCTATATTCCCGCCTTCGTGCTCTTCTTACTCTATCTACCCTTTTCGTAGACGGACGCCATTTCTCCTTCACTCTCCTCCCGTGACCTTTGACCCGTTTGCCAGCCTGGTCTGCGCTCCTCTCACCTCTTGCCTCTTCGCGGTGACTAACAAGCCAACAGATCAACGAATAAACAAACGAGCAGCTGCTGCCAACCATCTAACAAGACCTAATCGCGAGCGCGAGTTATCGCGTCTTAATCGCTTTCTCTAACGTTCAGTCATACCAAATTGATGGTAGAGCAAAATACGATTCGATTGGCTAGGACGTGGTAGCGGTGGATCTACCTCAGGTACACGACCTTTTGGACAACCTCTGGTGCTGATGGCTCGAGAGCCTTCGTCGAGCATCTCGCCGCAGTCATCCTTACGGCGAAAACGAAGTGCCAACAAGAGACGATGATTGGTCATTGAACTTTTTGACGACTGTCGTGATCCTTGTATGATTCTTCGTCGATCCACGCGAATGATCTGATAACGCGATATAATGCCCGGGGGATCCTGGGAGATGATCGACAGACGCGAGTGACAGATCGATGATGATGATGAGGAGCAGTGAAATTTTTGTTGAACGAACTGCTCGATCATATCCGAGTGAAGCTTTCGGGATTGGACACTGAGGTCATCGGATGATCCAGATAAGGTGCGGTTCAATGATTTGAAATCGTAGGACATTTTTTTTTAATGCATCCTTTGCCTGTGCTTAAGTTGGTCACGTGGGTCGTGACCGGGGGACGAAATTAATTTTTGAAAGAAAAAAAATCGTTAAACTTTCTAACCTCAATTTTGTCCCCGGATTGTATCGTCGCGAGGGATTATTATTGTTATAAGATTGACGACTAGGCAGTCTTATTGTTTTATTTTGTTGAAGAAGAAACTTAATTCTCTTGATCTTATTTGTCTACTTGACGAAAACAAGGCCTTTCTCTGTTTTTCTTTACTTTTCTTTGTCGTTACGCGTATACAACTCTGCCGCGATGTGATATTAGACACTGCCGATGTTTTTAGGTTATTTTCATCGATGCTAAGTGCGAACGATTGGTAACGCGATTAAGTCCTGTAATTGAGTCACGTAGTGTTTGCGTTGGACGTAACGTACTTTTTTGAAATTATTCTCTCGTACGCGATTGGTCGATTGGCGATCGGCAAGTGGGAGAGAATTTCCTTCGACTTTTCACCAATGTTTTTCTTGACTTTCTTCCATGATTGCAACTTTCACTTGTAATTGGGTACTTTCTTTTCTCTCTCTTCTTCTTCTTCCTCTTCCGTCCTGCCCCGCTGTACGTATCTACGGCGTATTGGGCGCGATCGAGATATCGGGACGAAACGATAAAAATATGTACGAAGATGGCTCTGTTAGCACAAATATCGATAGGACGTCTTAAAGACAACTTCAAGACGTCATTTGGTCCGAATACGTCTTGAAGTTATCTTTATAAGACGATTTTTCGACGTGTGTACCAGCAGCGAGCTTTAAGGTGGAAACGATTGAATTTAAAAAGAAAAATTGTTAACTCATTATTAAGCGATGTATATATTGTAAATAAAAGAAAGAACGTTATATTTTCTCGAATCCTTAAAATTTGAAATTCATTCAACGTCGCGAGTCGTGTCCCGTGTCCATTTTTCGCAATTCAAATTTCAAACGATTTTCTTCGAATCGATTTATATCGAATTTTACCAGAAGAAACAATGGCGGATGGTATACTCGACGCTGATATCGAGTAAATTGAATTTTTTTCTAGAGACGAGATTCTCTATTATAATATTTATTTATGGAATAATAAAGTATCTCAGTTACGTTACGGTCTTCGTGTCGAATCCAACGATGTCAGCGTCGTTACGCCTCACGGGTTAGTCTAATTTAATAAGTGTCATGGGAAATGAAGCGCCGCACAGCCCGCAACGTAGACGCGAGAGGCTCAACCTGAGAATGAAAAGTCTCAGTCTGGATTCACCTGAGGGTTCAACACACGTTCGTCATCGTCCACGAGATTATTACGCACCTGGACAAAGAGAGTCGACGCCGCCACGACACTCCGACAGCGGCGGCATTAATAGGTTATGTGAGTATTGAGAATCTGACCGGTTGACGTGTCAGAAACTGTTTGAAGCTATGAGAAACTGTCTGACAGCTGTCAGCTGTCTATTAAAAAATTCCATTTTCATTCTGCCAGACTCGATTTATCAAGGCAATAAAGTCCGTTGGGTCCTAGAAGTGAGTTTTGTAATTTTTAAAATAATTCTTATTTTAGCACCCTGCAGTCCTGGACAGGGTCACGTGGGTCACAAGCACTTACGAAGTGCCATAAGGATGTCCAGCATGGAGCTTCCTGATGAAAATGAGAAATCGTACTCCTCGGCGAGCACCTCCCCGTGTCCATCCCCACATACCAACAGTCAGAATCATCTGAATCCACTTCCGCTTGGAAAACGTGTGCTGCCACCTAACAATCTTTACGTAATTCTCTACAACTTCACCGCCAGACACAGGGACGAATTGGATCTGAAGTGAGTAGCAGATGCGCATAACCCTGAACGTAGCTTCAGCAACAACATTCTAATTAATCGTCCCGCGATCCAGGGCGGGCTGCAAAGTGACAGTGATCGACAAATCGGATCCTGATTGGTGGAAAGGAAAATGTCTGAGTGGTCGTGCTGGTTATTTTCCCAGTGCCTACGTAATGCGCGTCGAATCCGGACAGAAGACACTTCAGGTGACCCGCAATCTACAGCTGTCTGATCAGACTACTCTTCTTCGGGATCAGGTACGTTCCCGTTGTGTTCGTAAAAGGATCTATTAGGATTCACAATGATTATTCCACCAGATCGTCATCCAGGTCGGCGAAGAGGTCGATGGCGTCGCGATGGTCCGTTGCGCATCCAACGTGAACTCGTCCGACCAATCAGAACGAGGCAAGGACGGCGAGAGTCGCTTCAAGGAAACTCTTTGCCCACTGAAGTACCTTCAGGAAGTGTGACAACAACCTCATCAGGAGAGCCTAAACTCTGCGTCGCATCAGCTCTACAGCAACTTCCGTAACAGGCTCTCGTCCAGTCGTCGCACCGTGGAAAAGTATTACGACTGTCTTCAATGCGGCGAACAGTGTCGCCACGTTGTCAACAACAATTGTCGCGTCATGGAGATCAACGCCAAGTACATCATAACCAGCAGCAACAATCCTCTTGCGCCGAAGACGCCGTTGCGCATCTCCGACTCCCGTTACGGCGACATCAGCGGCTACAGCGACAACCCAGGACGACGTGGTCTCAGGAATCTTCCTCAGACACCGGCAAAGAAACGCTCCAGCCTGGCGCGACCTGTTCGCGTTCACGATTCGTTCTCCTCTCACAATCAACCGAAATTAATGACTAATTATTCTCAGCAGCCTAACGAGTGTGCCTATAATCATTTCAACGGTACGGAAACGGCCTGGCCGATGCGACTTCGGCTCGAGGAGATGCTCGAGCTGACTTTACCTCAGAGCAAGAGGAACAAACACTCTTTCAAGGACACCGAAAGGTTACTGAAGGTATTCAGCATCAACAATGTGGACCAAGATAGATATAACGTTAAGCGCTGTTCTATTATGTAGAACGTTTTTTTAGCAATATTCCTCTATAGTCTGTCGTCTCTATTCTCCGTCTTTTGTCCGTTGTTGTTTTTATAGCGTTGAGCAATTTTTTATATTATAGAGATTTATCTTATGCGTTATATATATATCTATAGAGTGCGGCTCAATCTTTATGTCCAGTATGGGAAAGCTCGTGGTGACGTGTACAGTCGAATTTTGAAATCCGTCGCTTTAATTGTATTCTGCGACTTTACGTTCTAGTCAGATTTTTTTATTATATCGTCTTACAGTCATCGGGTGACTTTTTTTATTTTGATAAATCATCATTCTAAAGAGAGAGACTAAGAATGTTAATATGCACATCTAATGATTGCTGGAGCCTAACGCGGTACCGTCCCAGTCAAATGCAAGTTTTTATAATACCAGTCATTTTATGTTACCTCGAATCTGCCAGGATGACGATCGATGACGATTGCACGTGAAAGTAGGAAAAGTGTGCTCGCTTAACGACAGGGGTACAGTGAAGTACAAAAATCGCTACGGTACTTTTGTGCGTGGTTAAAAATTTTTTAAACGGACTTTCTCCCGACTGCGAACAGAAATTTTGATCCGCATAAATCGGTCTTTTTCTCCCCTTCCGAATTTCCACGCGTTTCACTCAACCACCCAAATCGTTATTGTTCGACGAAGCACCCCACCCTGACGAAACAAAGAAAAAGTTATAATATAATATACAATTTAAATTAATTGAAACACAAAGCCCGGGGGCGATTCTTCCTTCGCGTGTCTTTCGGACGAGACCATCTTTTTTTTTTTGAACACCCAATGCTAATCTCTTCCTCGTTACTTATTATTTTTCGACTTCCGCTATTTTGGTGACTCGTCACTTCCGTTTATTCGGCGTAGCAAACGCGAAGGGGGGAGGTTGCTGCGGGTGCGTGAAAAAAAGAAAAAGTGGTATAAATATCTTAGAAAATAAAAATCGAATGAATTATTGTAATGTTTATTATATATACACATATATATATATATAACATAATACGAGTGCCCTTCCCTTGTTGAAAAGATATCGATGCGACCTATATTGATTCTAGGCTATAAGCAATTCCAAGTACCACGCCCAGTATTTTCTAAGTATTAACAGCAAATGGAAACCGACAAAAAACAAAAAAAAAGTATGAAAAAAATCTATATTATAACTTATTGTTGCCCGACTGTTAGCAATGTTGTAACCATTTACACGAGATCCATGTGCGTGGGTATCAAAGACTTTAATTGTTTAGAATCACGGAATCGGTCTAACGAGAATTCGG
>JARQSU010000637.1:229041-260847 GCA_030142265.1 Calameuta filiformis
TTCTGCATCGGTTGGGTTACTTTCTCTGCAGAAGGTGAACGGGCTCTTCTCTCTTTATTAACGGAACGTAGTTGACTATATGGATATATGCTGATCCTCGTGTAAGGGTTGTTGGTGTAATTACAGTAATAATTGCTTTTTTTTTTCTTAATGAACTTTTACACGCTTTATTACTGTTTACCTGGGAATGGTGTTTGTTCAACAAATTTGAGATGAATGAAATTCTTGTTTTTCCTCTGGGGATTCTATACTGAGGCGACTGAGAATGTAAATGGAGCAATGAATATGGATGGATATAAATTTCGGCCAAGACCATGATAAATAATTTTTTATTTATACGTTATGAAATTAGAGACTGCCGCGTTAAAGAAATAGTTTCAAAGGAGGTTGTTTTACTGGTTATCGGCATCAGGGTCTCTTTACTCGTCTGATCTTACCTAGTTTTGTGGTATCGCAAGCAGTAGGGAATTTTATCGTTTGCCCATGGTTTAAATAACAGTTCGCCGCAGCTGCTATAGTTTCTGCTGGTTGAGTTGGTGGATATGTGCATATTTATATGCACTTGGCTTTCCTGTTAGTCTCTGGAGGACGTTATAGTCCTCGTAAATGTCCAAAACCACTAACCACCTTTTCAGATCATATAACCAAAAGACGTTCAAACACATTCGATGGAGAACAGTGATTCTCAACCCGTGTAAAAAGGGATCGAGTACTGATAAGGATATCTGTCTTATCGATGGTCGTGATAATATCTTTGTTACAAGAATCTATAATAAATTACCATACAAGATAAGGATGTGGCGAGCAATTTTACCTTGGTTCAAGTTTAATTTAGTGTCCATGTTCTAATTCAGTCCAAAATTAGGTCCTGCACTTTAAACTGATATGTTAATTTATTCATACGGAGCAGGCAGTCTCCACGGTATGACCCTATTTTCTGTGATATCAACATTTAACCCCAAGACCTGAATATTCAAATGTGCACGTGTACTCCCTTGTGACACGTGTTAAGTAAACATTGTAAAATTGATCAAGATTGGAAAAATATTAATCTCCTATGATAATGGAAGTAATGAAAAGAATGTCTTGAAATCCAAAAAAAGATTCATACCCACAATCATCCACCATTAGCGATGACTGACTAGCGCCTAAATTCCAAATAACCTAAAACACTTTGTAACCCTCAAAAAGCATTTGAAGGGTATCAACTTAAAGTCCTGATTCAATTGCAGAAGTGACCCTGTTCCCCAGTAAGTAAGCACATTGACACGGATTTCATGTCTTCTCAGGAGAAACTTGAAGCTACCTCAAGTGACACGAGAGCGATCGATTTGAAGCGCTTAACGTTCAGGGTGCAGAAGACGTCTTTGAGCTGTGCAGGAATAAATGAAATTTGGAAAAGAAAAATTAGAATTTCACTAAAAAAATCCAGATCTCTGACAGTATCAGACTGAATCCGATAGCAGCAAAGTCCAGTAAAGTCTTCAACGTCCATACGAAGTTCCAAGCCTAGTGCTTAAAGTTCTAGGAAATTTCAAACCTCATCACGAGGTAGGTTGGCAAGCCTGCCCTCTCGCGGGGCACGGCTCCGCTTGCTTCGGGCGCTCAGTCAGGAAACTCGACTGCATCGAAGCACTACAGAAGCGAAATCACGAGCAGGCCGTTACGGTACCGTCGATCCATTAAGCGGAGTAGTGTGAGCCACCAATTTGAACATTCCGGGATCTCTAATCGGCCAGAAAAAAAATAAGAGAACAGTCAGTCGATCCCGCATCGAAACCCAATCGAGACTCAGTGGAGACGAAGTTACTTGCGTGCGCGGTCTCGGTCTTCCGCACTCCCGTATTTCCTTCCGTAGATACAGACTTTTTAGTGAATTTCTGGACCTGGGGGACTCACGAACCGGATGATCTGTTCGGATCGATCTCTCTTCCACGTCGCTGTGTTAAATCCACGAGTCTTCGCTGTATATACTGTATCGCGTATGTCACCTGCGAGAGGTCTAACTCGCGTATTTCCCAGCGGATAATCCGCCGAGGGAAAATCATTCTCGTTAAGGCCGCCTTGCTGTTGGCGACAATGTGTCCAGGGTTTAGACTTTAACTTGCATTTCCGCCCCCCCCGGAAACGCCGTGGTGACAGTGATGAGTGGTTGGTTAGTGGTGCTAGTAGCCGTGGACGGACGACTACATGACTGTGACCGTGACTGTGCCGCGGAGGGCTGCTACGTGCTTTTACACCGTCGCGCTAAACATGCCGTGAGTACCAGCCTTATTGCTTTTTAATCTCAAATTTATACGTTTTATGTCTTTCTCGTGACATCGCGCGAGGTAACTTTCGTGTATATCGCGCTTAAGGCCATCCTCGCGGTATCCGCAATGCTCTTGGACTATTTACATGCTCAAGATGTTTACCAATCGAATGATTGTCCGACGCTCGGATGAAATTGGGTCGAAAATAATTCAAATTCGATAATTCATGGTTGAGAGTCCCTGGTTGCTCGTGTACTCCTCGACCGAGAGCCCATGGAACGGTCCACTGGACGCGTGCGTTTTAAGTACCAAGATTTCTTCTTCGCCAGAATTTTCAACGCGTCCGATGACTCCTCGTTAGGAAAATCCCGTTTTGGATTTTATGCTCGTGCGTACCGCTGGGTTATTATCATATGTAATCAGCGCTGTTACTGGCTAATTATTACGAACAAGAGGATGTTCGATGTATTATTAATCGTTCGAGGCGAAGTATTGGAACTTGCTTTGGTAATATTGAGAACCGTCGACGTGTCCAGCAGCGCAGTTCGGAGAGCGCATAGATTAAAGCTCGTTACGTTAGACGAAATTGGGTGTCTGCCTTTCTTCTGTTCGACTGCGTCAAATGGAGATTAGAATTCAATGAAAATTGGCTATTGGAATGAAAGGACAAAACAGCAAGGACATAATTTCTATCTTTGACATATGTTAACGCGTACGTGCCAATTCACACGTATGCGTACGAAAAATCATGATGGAGACGTTATGCGACTCTGTTATCTGACTATAAAAATGATGATCGCTAGACATTTTGAAAAATTATTAAAGCTGCCACTGATGTCTGATTTCGTGGCAATTTTGAGTCAATTAGCAAGACATTTGCCGGCCTTTTTATGAAATCCTAGAAAAACCGGTACCGTCCTTTGATTCTTTTACTCATTGAGAACCACTGCTTATTTCGGCATCTGCATTAGGACGTGGACAGGAATGATTTTTTCTCTGTGACGATTACCTGCAAGGGATAATTTTTTTTAGGCATATTTTTAGTGATTCAATATCTCAAAATTCCCGGAGACACAGTGAGCACACATTTCTTTCTCTTTGGCCTTCAAAACTGCGGATTTATATTTCAAGATTGAGAACCACTGTGATTCCATCGTAGGAATTAAGAATCCGTTGTGGCATCGGGGATGTATTAGCCCCCGGATTATCTGAGTAGGTACAAACTGTACCTACCCCTGTTCTCTCTCGCTTCGCTTTAATCAGACAAACGACTAATCGTACCTTTTCTTTTTCTTGTTCAACATCCGCGGTATACGTTGATTATTATTATTATTATTATTTTTTTACTTAACAACCGATCGTCCTCGCGACGACCGGGTTCCTTGAAAAAAACTTTTAAAGAGAAAGTTTCGTTCCTTTGAGAGACACAAAACGCAGGAGAAGTCTGAAATGATGTTTGCCCAAGTGACAAGTAATTTTTCTTTGTTTCTCAACCCAACGCGTGGTCAGCGTTACTTCAGTTAATCCCAGCGTGACAAAGGGTTAAAGGAAATTCGAAAAAAAAAAAAAATGAGCAACCGCTAAACGCTATTCATTTTCTTTTTTTCTTCAAATTGATTTTTCTCAAACCCTTTTTACTTTCCCTCCGATTCTTTCCTTCGCTCTATATA
Source organism: Calameuta filiformis (assembly GCA_030142265.1). Lineage (NCBI taxonomy): Eukaryota > Metazoa > Arthropoda > Insecta > Hymenoptera > Cephidae > Calameuta > Calameuta filiformis. The sequence continues at coordinate 232,964 of JARQSU010000637.1, forward strand.
GATATTCAAGCATGTAATAACCTTATAGCTACTTATACTCGTTCATTAACTTAATTCGAATGAATGACGGCGTAGCGAAGCAAGGATCGATCGAATTTCACCAGGGCTGCAGCTCGTGAAGAAATACAGCTACCTATTACGGTCTCCGTTTATTTCCGTCTAAGCGTCGTTTCTGCTTCATGCTGTAAACTGCCTTGATGCCGTTAAGTATTTGTCCCGGCGAGTGTTATCGTTACTGTTCAACGTCCACCGTCCTTCAGAAATCCGACCTCCCCCCCGCCCGTCCCTCCCCAATTTATTTTACCCTCGCCATTTACCCAACCACTACAGCCCTTAGTAGTCAGGCCAGTAAAATTAGAGATAATAATACAGTAACGACGTATCCTCATGTAAGCGAATATTTCCTATGAAATTGATCTTCATTATTTTTTTTAACGATTGATAACGATCACGGATTAATTACGTAATAAAGAAGTATCTTTACGTTTGATTATTGGAATAATTGGATTTAGGGCGCGTTTCCATAAATATATAATTCGTTCGATGAACCTGAAGCGTTAATCGTGACATTTCGAAGGATAACGATACCTGCACTCTTTGCAATGAAATTCCACGGTGTATCGCCCCGTGTAAGTGGGTCATAGTGCCCAGTGTAAAAGCTTAAGGCGCACCGCAATTTTGCGGCAGTACCAACGTCACGGTCGTATCGCCATCGTGCATTAGCGACTGTTTAGCTATTATGCACTATACGGCAGATAAATCGTCTTTTGTGTCGCAAGGGGCCTCGTTGTGACGTGTTGTCGCTGGATGTGCATCGAGCTTAAGGTTTCTTGGCCGTATACATCTGTATCGCATAATATAGTAAAGATTTATAAGAGCCTCCGCCAATAACTATATACTAACGGCAGTTTTAATTTAGCGACCGTACCTTAAGTACCTATGTCAATATTTAAAAGCAGGTAAGAATCCAAACGGTATTTTCATTTGGCAGAGAAAAGCAAGCGACGGCACTGCCACTCCTATTCTGCTTGCTGGCGAGTACACAAAGTAATGCCCAGGATAAGAAGAAGGAACAAAAAAAAAAGTAAAAGCTTTTACTTTTCCTTGTCTCTCTGTATATATGGATACAGCCATCCTCTATCCTGTTTCTATTTTCTCTTTCCATTCAGTCGCGCTAGATTTTACTTCGATCAGTTCTGGCGAAGGCGGCAGGTATTAGTATCGCTGGAGGATTTTAAAGCGACCCGAAAAAAGGGAGCGTTCTCACGACGCGACCAATGCGACGGATAGAACGGACCACTCTCTTGTAGCGGAATCGACTTATCGCCTCTGGAAACTCGACACATAAATATCCATGAGAGCGACTTAAGTGTGACCATTGACCACGGTAGTATCACTTATGATTATTCACTTCTCTCTTTTATTTTCTCACCGTCTCTCTTTCTCTCTTTGAGAGTCGTTAGTCTCAGGCTGCCATTCGAGCAGCAGACGACATGAGAATTCGGCTTGAGAACGAGGAACCTCGAGTATTTCTGCTCTTTGTGCTTTGATAGTATTCACTTCCTTTCTTTTCACAATCGTCTCTTTTTTTTTCTACCCCCGCTCTTTCTTTGTCGCTCGTTTGACCTCTCTCGTCGAATTACGCGTGCGCCTTTACAAACGGAAGATTCAGCTCGGATTCATCGCTATCCCTTGACATCGTCTTGCGTTATGACGCAATCGACGATCTCCGATCGTGATTTTTATATCTCAACAAGGCGAGTCCTCAATCGTTATCTCACTGACAACAAAAAATCGCCCGGAGACCCGGACGCTAATAAAGCACGTTGATTAATCTCCGGACGCGAAGTCCTCTGCTAATGCATGAAAGCTATTAGCGTCGTACACGAAATTCACTGACACAAATGGCGGAACCGTCATGGCAGCCTCGGAATCGTACGTCAAAATCTCCCTCGGGAATACGTCGTTAGGGACGATGTCTTATCCCCGCATTGCTATCCTTGCAATCTATTTATAGGTAATCCTTATTACGTAACTAAGGCGAAAAACGTCTATCGATTCTTCGTAGTCTTCGACAGTCCCGCGTCCGTTCGTTCGAATTTTCGAATCGAGATCTCCGGCTAACCGCGACTCCTCGAACAAAGGAACAAGATCGTTCCGACGTTCGCCGACGATAACGCCGAAGGAAGCTTCGGTCGCACAGCGCCACTTGGTTCTCTGAGGAATAAAATAAAGAAACAGACAAATTGATATACGTTCACGGAGTGTGCCGCGGCGGCTACACTTTTATTGAGGTGCAACGCCCTGCCGCACCGTGGCGCCCCTCGTCTCTTTCATCCTCGCTACTGCCCCCCTCCGCAGCCCCCCCGCCGACCCCCCTTGCCCCCCTACACCGACAATCCCAACCACTCACGACTCTCTTTTTCGTCCCTCGCCTTTTGGAACGTCGAATTTTCCTAAAGGAATTAACCTTGGTGGTTACTAGACTCGTCGTGTGGTCGGACGTTAAGACACGTGGACGTTACTGGCTTTTCTCTTAATAGAGAAGTTCACCTCTAGATGTCACTACTTCTGCGGTTCCTTAACCCGTCGCTGTGATTGGTCAGCGCGGCCGATTGAAGACTAATAATTTTTTAATAACGTTTATTGGGGATGCTGAGGCACGTTAGCCTTTTAGCATTGTGACGGATCTGTTTGTTTTATTACTTTGTTTCTTTTTTTTAGGCTTGGCTTTGTGTTCTGTTTATCGTGGGTTTGGATGGCTGTGGCTATCTTCAGTCTGTGACCTTGAGACGATTGATTTGAGGTCGGATGAATGCTCTGTCTTTCGAGATTATAGGATCAAATTTTACTGTCAATCGTAACAGTCAAACGGGTATTAAGTTTTCGGGAAATCGACTGGTTTTCCTTTGTTTAGGCTTTTCTTTGATTTTGCCGAAATCCGTACTTCGGGCCGTGAGCTATATGCCGTTTACTTAAATTTTAATTTATTTACGGAATCCGACGTTACTTTTGTTCACGTTCAAATGCAAACGCTCTTTGGACTGTTTTCGCTTTGCGAATTCAACACGCACGAAAATCAATGCGCTGAATTTGCACAAAGGAACTCATGCCGCTTACGTAACGCGCAAAGGTATGCCAGTACACAGAAACGCCAAAATAGTCGCAGCTGGAAAATTGCGTACATATATTTACCAAGTAGGTTTGCAAATCTGATACACTTAACGGTGACTTTTGACGGATAAAAAAAATTGCATTTTTCCCCAAGTACCGTAGCGGTCGTTTTTTTTTTTTTCGCAAAACCCACAAGAAATTCCTAGTAGAAGATTATCGCCCTAATTCACCGTATTGATCCCAAGGGATCCGATCTCGCCAAGAGTTTCTTCCTCCGTCGAGCAATAAAACAAAGAGGAGTATATAAAACCAGACGCGAAATGCATCTTGGGAAACGTAAAGACACCAGTTTTGAGTCTCGGCCAATATTCTGACATGGGAACCGGGAGGCTTCGTAACGATTTAGCACTTCTTGTATAATTTCAATCCTGCTGCCCTCGTTAGCGTCAGTCTCGTTACCGGTGCCTAAAGGGGCATTCACAACCAATCGCGAATATTCGTCTCACGTCAAAAGAGCTCGTATCAAATTATCTTTCGTGTATTTGCGAGCCAAACCTATTTATGAGTTCATGAAATGCGTTATTATCATCCGGTAAGGTAATTTTACTATAAATCAGGTTACGATCTGTTTTCACGTGCATTAATGATACTGTGGATAACCCTTTAGTCCTTTACAATATATATTCAATATGGTCGCTCTTACGCTATCGATAACCAAAGGCTTTTCAGAAGATCAGGAAAATTCTTGAAATTATTTCTACCACTTTTTTCTTCTTCTCTTAATCCCATTATGTATTTCAAGGTTGCAATTTTTCGGAGGAACCCAGAGATGCTCTTTAATCGAAAATAAAAAAAAAGGTTGCAATTTTTCGGAGGAACCCAAAGACGCTCTTTAATCGAAAATAATCTTGACAAGGGGTGTCTCGTTGAATGAGGTGATTTTTTTTATCTTTCTCCCTTTGCCGGCCGTTATCTGCAGCACGCAGGTTTTACGCGACACCCTGTATACGCTGGCCGATGCCGTAGGGGGTTTTATTCGTCAGAGTGTCAGAGGGTGGGTTTGTCGATGCTTATGGTGGTGACACTGGCGGTGACGGTAGTGCCAGTGTTGGCAGCAATGATGCTGATATTGGCGGCTGCAAGGGCGAAATAGAGGGAGATGGGATAGAAAGGGATAAAAGAGGACAAGCAGAGTTTTCAGGGCAGCGTTAGAAAAGTACGTCCAGGGGAAGTGAAAAGACGAGGGTAGAAGGGCGGGAAAGCCTCAAATTTCAAAATGGATGACATACGCTTTTCAACATAGAAAATGAACGTCGCCCATGATCCTGATTGCCCTGACCGTTTTAATCGTATTTTTGCATGACCGCGCATTGTACACAAGAACAAGGTGAACGTCAACTGATAATTTATTGATAAGAACGATATCAATAAAAAAATAAATAAATTTCTCAATGTACAATAGTGCTTCAAATAATCCAAAGTATATCAGAAATTCAAATCATTCGAATTCTCAGCGATATGGGACAATCGGAATGCCGTCTTTACGAACGGAAGGTGAAAGCATGAAAAACCCTAGGAATTATTCTAGTTACTGTAATAAAGGTCAGTACACATCAACTGTATGATTGCTACGATTTCATTCAATGCTGACAATGACACCAGGTATTATTTCCCGTGCAGTGGCTCTCATGGAAAAATCCTGTTGGCTTTAAGAATTTTTTTTTTTTTTTCGAAAACATAATAAGGGTAGTTTTTATAGCTGTACCGTTTTGATGGACGTTATCATTTTATTTTTTAAAGTCAAGTCAGGTTAATCTTGATACCCTGACCTCTTGACCTTGGCAAGCCTGATGGCGCAGGAAGGTTAGGGGTGGGGGGGGGGGGGATAATTTGGTATTTCATATCGACTTATTTTTCCCTTACAGGGGAAACAGCACAGCTGTAGCTCACAAGGAGGGCGATTACGTAAGACCCCCCTCCCCGCCCTCCCCCTGGTCTTTTGATGGTTATTATCCGCTATTGAATTTCGTTATCGTAAACGAATTTTTTTTTTAAACTCTCTTACCTTATCTTATATCTTCGTTTAGTTTACGTCGATACCAGAAAAAATAAATTTTCATATCCGACTTGATGACTTCAGTCATTCGATTCGATAGATCGATCAAAATTTCAATGATGCTTTGTATAAAATTTTACTCGTCATTAATCTGTGGGCAATCGTAACGAAGTACTTGGTACAATTAACATAAATCTTTCTATACTAATTAATTAAATTAATTTAATCGAGCACGACTGTATAATTGCTTTTCAAATTGCAATAATCATATTAAATGTATTACATTTGAAATTCAATAAACTCACTCGTACGATTACTATTCAACGACTCGGGAAGATACAGTGGCGTGCAAAAGTTTTTAAACAGATTAACTTATGCGTTAAATGGCCCTTGGCCGTATATAATAGATACTTTAACACGGGTAATGTAATTCGAAATAAAGTAGGTATATATATAGAAACGTCTTCTTGTTAATTTTGAAACGTACTGTAAATTACATATATTAGATAACGTAACCTTGTCTCAATAAAAAATACTCCTGTCTCTATACACATGTGCGAAGGTCTAACGTTGAAGTTTTGAAATCTGGTGTAAGATATGTTAATTCGCATAATCGAGAATGCCTTAATAGAGAAGTTAGCTAAGATAATCCAACGTAATTAAATACCAAAGTAATTAATGTAACGTTAATTATAATTGGTTGATTGATTTAAAAAAATAATATTTTTTCTATTTACTATTTATTAACGCAGTATCCTTTTTCAGTTTAACGTACTTTGAATCCAGGAAAAAGTAACTTGGATGTACATTGCAATTTATTTGTTGTCTGCATTTTTTTTTTTCGAAAAAAATATCTAGGACTTTGCTTCCTGGTACGAAGTGGACATAACAGTGCTGGTTGGGGATGCATCGATTTTTTGGTAAAGTAGGTCTCTTACATTAGTATCCTGCGTTATCGCACGGCACCTTAGGTACTGGCTCGTTATCGTTATCGGAGTACCTTAGGAAGGCAGGTGTACCTTCAGTACTTTTCGCCAAGACGAAGAAGAGAGTATCCGTCGTTCTCGACAATCGCGTATCTCCTTCCTGCGGAAACGTAGACATCGATTTTGTCCCGAAGCGAAGGAACATGGGGAAGCCCAACAGTCGCCTTTCCTTGGGCGACGTCAGTGGTCGTTTGAAAATTTTCATTTAATTCTCCGCAAAACTAAATACGGACGACACGTGAGATATAACCCGTACAAAAAAAAATGGGCTTATATTTACAGTTTTGATTGTTGTACTCGAAAACAATTAGATAAAAATTACAAGGGACTGTCACCGATAATCCTCCATTGCCTATGTAATTTATGCATTCCTTAAGTCTCATCCACACAAGCACGATATTTTTCTCGTTATCATCGACCTTCGTTGACTTTGCAATTTTGCCAGGTGGCGCCACGGGTCATATGCACGGCGAATAATCAGCCGATGTACTGGAACGATTTTTTAACTATAAAATTCCCTAGGCAAGGAGCATACTGTTTTATTAAAAATCCCTATACCCTTTATATCTTTTGTATGGAGTAAAAAATTGCGGCAGTTCTCACGAAAATACCCGTGTAAAACTTCCTTGTCAATGTTCAGCTCGCCCATCTTGTAACGGAGGAAAAATCGAAAATGGACTTTTACAGCATTCCTGTCCAATGGCGGAGTCGGTGGATAACAGTACCGCGATAAAAGTTTCGCCACGAATCGTTTCACACACCCACCAGTCTACGAGGAGGAGAAGCGTCACGAATACCCTATAGTACGTATCACGTAGTACGTAACACGTAGCAGCCGGATCGCCCGAAGCCCCGAGGCCTGTTTCTGCCTGCTTCGGCGAGCCTTCTACGTCCGAGCAGTGGTTCTCATGTGAATTTGCCTGCGGGAGTTTTGACGTGAACGAGAGTGGAAAAGATAGCCGAGAGAGAGAGAGAGAGAGAGAGAGAGAGAGAGAGAGAGGGAGACAGTCTGAGAAACAGCGAGAGAATAAAAGATGGCGATAGGTGCACCGTAACGTAACGGCAGTGATGCGTCGCTCAGTGTTTCTCATTCGAAACCTTGTAAAAACAAACATGGCGTAGAGGCTAAACGAAAAATTCGAAAATGAACGTTACAGGCTACGTTACCAATCTCATGCGTATCAGAGTGCCAGATTTTCTGGCTGTCAAAGTGAGGTTAGGTTCTGCGCCGATAACCGTGGTACGAACAGTGAAGAAAATACAGTGCGTGCAAGATAACGGCATTGGACAAAAACGATTCGTGCATTACGCAGGGATTCTCAACCTCGACGAAAATTACGTTTGAAACGTAAATATAGATGTTGCTGTTGTGTATATAAACCGCGCTAGAAAATCAGTCCGATGCTCTATCCCCTTGGCAGCTTTGGGGAGCGAATCGAAACGTTTGGTGTTGTGCCAACGACGACGTTCCCTGTGACATTTTTTTTCATCGACCTTCTGCAGAAGGTCTGTCCCAAGGGAACTTTTTTTTTGTTTAATAAAATTTGAACCCACCCAGTGTCTTGTGTATCCAAGTAACGGCATGGTAGGCCATTCTGATTTTGACTCTCCTACTGTCTCTGTCGCTCCTGCAAACTGTTTATTTCTGTTGTCCTTCGGCTTCATCCTGACAATGGGAAATGTACGGTTATTCATTTTTATGTCAGCCGATTATTTTCCAGCGCGCATGCGCACAGAGGTTTGATTTCGCTTGAGTTTCTTTCGTGCCTTCACGAATCTCACTCACGAAGGGCCCTTCCTTCTGTGCTTTTCTTTTCGCAGAGGTGTGCGGCACGTGCGCCCCAGTTAAATGGTGGCTTCGTCGGGTGCTAGGAAAGCATGAGGGAACGTACGCCCTCTGCGGACGACACCCCGACGAGGGCCCCACCGGCACCACCCAGAGGTGAGTCATTTCCTCCCTGTTAGAATCGTCGTTGAAAATTTTTTGAATTTTTTTTCTTTTCTTTCGTTTCCTACCCTCGTATCTGTTCTTGACTACCGATTTTTTCGGGGTCAAGAATCCCTTTGGTCATTTCGACTGACCGTGAATCGAAAAAATGAATTTTTTTTTATTCTTCATAGGGACAGCTTTGTCCATTTTTTTTTTCGGCGATTCTTTTTTTTTCCACCTGACAGGGTCAAGATTCTTTTATTTGGATATTCAAGAGAGGTTCATCGAGATTATCCACCTTGAACTTGCACCTGGTCTTATTTGCCGGTCGTTTCCGATGATCGATTGGGTCGCGACCCTCATGAAATTTTGGTCCAGGTCTACACTGCCGGTCGTAATTATATTATTTTTTTTTTTCATTCTATTAATTCACATACGCAGCGTCACTCGATCCTACTTTTTTTTTTCACATTCGAACCAAAATTTTTGCCAATCAATTTTTGGTCTCGATTTTGAATTACTATTCTGGGAACATTGTAACTGTTGTGTATGTATATATATAAAGGCTCGTTCACACCTACGAGCACGTGTCTATCGTATACACACAACTGCTCAGTTACGCAACTTTGTCATCCACAGTACAAACTTGTTGGGTCTTAACGCGAGTTACAGGATGTTTCGAAAGTTGTCACACCAGTTGATCATTATCGGACACGATAAGCGGAAGCCCACAACTTTTTTTTGCTGTTACTCATTTTTCCAGATTTTCACAGTATATCTTTTGTTCGGATTACAAAACCTTTTTTTTTTGGTATAATAATAATATACAAAGAATTCGTTATACGTTGCTATTGGTTTTTGTATAAAAATTTTTTTTTTACCATGATTTATATGAAATTAAAAAATTTCAGTTTTTTCATAGTCACGTGATCATTTTTCAAGGGATTATTTAAAGATGTATTTCAGCAAGATGTAGTTCACCCATGCACACGTAATCCTGACTGAATCAAACCGTTCGTTCCTGAATCTTCGTGAAAGCTCGTGGAACGTGTCGAAATGTAGTTGATACGTGACGAAACGTGGTAAAGTTCACCACCAAAATGACCGACTGAACGTTCGGTTCTGTTCGCTGCTATTTACTCCCGTTACCGACCCAGGAATCATTCGAATAATCGTATCCGATGGAATTAAATTATCCGCTCTATTTACGCGTGGATCGAATTGCGGTCGACCAGGTTTCGCCTAGTGTGAACCAGGCTTTCAGGGGAATTTTGAAATTTTACAGAACCAAGTCCGAGAGACGTAGCGATGAAAGCAAACATGAAGCTACGAATAAACGTGGGATAAAAAATTTTTATTTAAAAATTATATCCTAACGTGCAATTCGATTTTTTTCCTGGTTTGAACATTTTTCTTCAACACGTTTAACCAGTCTTTACTCCCGTACGAAAATCCCTAGGTTCTTTCTCGATATTCTACCCAGAAGCCTCCTGGATACGTGATTCTCAAAGTTCCAAGATGGCTGCCACTACTCCACGTGTACATATTTACCCAGCAGCCAATACCACCAATCCACAGTCCTTACGATTTGTTGAGCTTCTTCTCGTATCGATATATCATTTAGTAAATCGATCTTTGACAATCGATCATTTGATACTATCGATCGATTACGTAACGTATGATAATCCTTACGATTTTCCACGCCCTTCGATTAATTACGTAACAATTTCTTCGGGTTTCAGGTTTTCGATTTTACGGGATCCGTCACGTTTTTCACACTTTCCTTTGTCGTCGATTGCAATTACTTTCGGCTTCTCGCCGATTCAACGTTTTGATGGCTTCTTTTTTTTTTTTTTAATATGGTATTTTCTTATTTATCTTTTTCGTCGTAACTTTCGATGAAATTTATGTCCATTAGATTTCTGGTATCATACATTTTTTGATTGTTTGCGGTTTACTAAATTTTGCTGTTTTATAAATTAGTCTTTCTCCTCTCTTCTGATCGGTTCTTATCAGTGGGTAGTTATCTCGTAGTAAAGTGACACCGCACCGCTAGTCGTGACATTTTCGCAGCACCCGGAACTACGTAGATTAGAATTTCGTCATGGATTAGAATATCTGGTTCCGGTAATGACCGACAGATGGCAAAGTGTCGATAAAGAATTTGCGATATTAATATATATGCAATATTTATCATTATTATTTGGTGAATGAGATATACGTCATAAGAATGAAAATGATTTCGCAGAGGTCAGTGGAAATCCAATGTCAACTTCATCACTCGGGAAAGTGTGGTTATGTTTTGTTTTGTTCATATTAGCATATATAATGTGTAAATTAAAAATTAATGAGCTTTTGTTCTTTATTGTTTATTTATCTCGTATTAAATTTACTTACCGAATCGGTTAGTCGGTTTATAGTTGTTCGATTTTTCAATGAACTTAATTCTGGATCCTGAAATTATTCTGCGTAAATCAAAATGGCAGCTATTAATAAAAGTGTCAGTGGGTTATCAAAGTTTTTTTTTTCTATTGCGTTGCCAAAAATTATGTTATCATTGGTCAAATTTTAATGATAATGATGTATAATACAGTAGGGGTGGTTAATTAAAAAAATTGTATCTTTCATCTCAATTCAGGATGTTCATTCCTGCTAAATAGTGCGTGGTATATGGATCGATTTGAGTTTGATAATTTAAGGTTTTAGTGGTAGAAATTTTTCAAATTTTGATTTCATCACGTAACGTCGTATTAAAAAAGAATTTGAGGAACTTTTCAATGATTATTTGCTACTTAAAAAAATTAAACATTAATACAGACGTATCGACAAAAATTGCAGACGGTTTTGTCATTTTAGGTTTCTCATGTTGATCTTCAGATCTAAAATATAAAATGTGCAATAGACGCAGTGAATTTCAGAATTTCAGCTAAAAAAGTTAGGTCAATTTTTTTCAAAATAAAATTTTTTTTTTAACTATGTAATAATCATCTCGATCTCACATTAGAATCATAGTAGTTTCCGCAGAGGGATAGCTGGCAACGCTGTACACCGTGAGCAGTGCTGTCTTGTAATAATCGGCGATTACGTTTCTGTAAGAAAATTCAAAAATTAGAAAATTTATTCCAAATTCCACGTATTTTATGAATCGTAGAATTCAATAAAAAAATTTTTTTAAATTCTTTCACGTCAATACACCGTTATGTATTTTATAATACAGAGAAACCCGCTTAGGCACCCGCAAAAAACGTACCTGCTCGCAATTCCAAAATTACCCACGTCAAATGATCCTCATAAAAAGTCACAACGATTTTTCAACACGTCACAGCATATATTGCTATTTCAAAATTCCATACCAAAAATCGGTAGTCATCAAAATCAGCCCAGGGCTCGTGCCAGTCGGCTTGAAAGCGACAAAATGATTTTTTGGACGATTGCCCAAATTTTTGTCACGTTCAGAAGTGTCAGCTTCGTTTTCACATTTTTGCTACTTTTTTCGCTCCCAGCAACCGGATGCCTTTTGATTCTCAAAAAAAAAAAATTTTTTTTTACATCCAGACTCATCAGCGGATTCTACCCTGCGCTTATTTGAAAATTCTACATTAATTATTTCCCCTTCATAAGAGAGTCCTGACTGACCCACACCGCGAGAACGCGTTCTTTAACCGGGGTCGTGGATCTTTCTTCTCTTTTCTCATTCTTATTTACTCAGTTTCTCTCCAGCATCCGTATCCTCCGTCTCTCGCACTTTTTTTTATCCTTCACTTTTTTACCCTTTATGCGCTCTGTGGGGGATATCGGGCACTACGCCGTGTTCCTCCACTTTGCTCTGGACTCTCCTCCGAGCTGCTACCAACGTTATCTCGGCGTTTGGTCGATAGAGAAAAAACTTTACGCAGTGACACGCACGTCTTTCTTATAAGTTTCTTTCTCAAGCATCATCTTCATGTTACACGTGTAACAGAGTCACGCAGCCAACGTATAAATATAATATATATATATATATATATATATATTTATCAGGCGTACCCTCGAGAGTTCACGAGGTCATCTCGCCAATCTTACAGAGGACGCGAGTGGCGCATAAAAAAAAGATTGAATTTTTGGAAATTAAAATTTTGTTGAAAAAAATTTTTTTTTTCTTTCTTTTATAATGCCGTCGTATATTTCTCATTTCGACCCCGTACTTTTGTACTTCAGGTTATCTTATAAGGAGCTTCTTAGACTCCATTGATTATGGGATTTCCAGGTTTACTTTATTGCCCGTCCGATTCTTTTACACTCTTCAGGATCTCCGTGGATTTTCACTGTGCAAACTGCTATAGTGCATCTGCCGTACCGTTTCGCACGATTAGTATAGCTACGTACAGTAGGAACGAAAATCCTAATACCAAGGTATCATATTTTCATATAGTATTTATACAGTGGTTCTTTATATTTTTATACAATTCTTTGTATACACCCGATACATCCCACTTGTCTCTTGCATACGTTTACCCATGTCATTTCAAAATTCAGACTAGGTTATCGAGCACTCTTATCAGCTCTTCGGTAACTGATTAATCCTGATTGGTTCCTGATTCGATAATTATCGATAATCCGTATCGATCTATCGTTCCGATCGACGATATCTTTAAGCAACGATCTTAGGGGGTTGATAAATTTGGGGGGGGGGGCTAATATGGAGATAAGTAGTACAGGAGGATACCGAATTGGACGGGGGGGGGGAGTATATTACGCAAGTTCCAAAAGGGGCCAAAAAATAAAAAAATGTCGAAAAAAAAATGAAGAAATTCAAAATACATAAGAGGAGCCAGACGGACGGTTTTGGTCTCTACAAATAGTGAGGAAGCCTGTCGCTCGAAGCGGCCTATAAAAAACTGGTGTGCCAGGCAGCCTATAGTAACTGCGGGTGATCTGGTTGGTGGTCGTTAAGGTGCCGCCTGGGCAGCAAGTGGTGCCTACACCTTTTTACTCCCGTCTCTCCCTGTTTCTTCTCCTTCGTCCATTAGGACAACTTCCGAGTCCCTGTCGATTCTGAATATCCAACCTGCGTCCCAGAGGATCCTGGAATTCTCGCCCAAGTCTCGGGGAAGCTTTTTCGTAGCGCGGTAGGAGGAGCTTGCGGGAGCCTGGGAATTTACGAGAGGAGCCGAGATGCTGGATATCCGGGACACCCGTTGGATCGGAAATGACACGTTAAGGGATAATGGTTTAGTGACGAAACTTGTGTTTTGGTATCGAAATTTGATGACTTTTGGGAAAATTTGATTTAAAAAAAAAAACAAAATTACTATTTTTTTCGGGGAAATTTATTTCTTTGTAATGCATTAACCTTAATACGATAAATACTTTGTGAATTTGATTTTATTCGTAATGGTCGTCAGGAAATTTATGAAAATTCAAAATATTTCCTGGAATTCGAGACAGATATTAGATTTTTTTTAAAATAACGTTAATGGGGGAATAGTTATTTTTGGAATTTTGAAAATTTAGTGCGCGATTGAATTTCTATGAGATTCTACGTAATATTCGTTGTGACTTGCAATTTGAGTGGCGAGAATGCAGGGACGGATGCGTCATTAATTAATTTGCAAATAGAGCCACTCCCCAAATGTACGTGCCGGTTTTCAAATTCAGGCAACCAACCGCGCAAAGGGCTTTGGTCATTTAATGGTTAGCCTCATCAGTACCATATTTCCCCAGTGCTCGTAAAGTCGTCTGCAATTTACCAAATACAATGGAGAATCGTCACCCAGAGAGGGGGTAGAGGGGGGGTGGGTGGCCCCCATCCCATTAAGATTAGTTTTCATGCTCTTAATTCCCAAACGATCTGCCCCATTAAGCCGTCTGCACAATTTTCAAAAACTCTCGAAACTCACCGTCGCTGCGTGGCAATGCTTATTAGTGTAGCTATTAGTTAATTGGCCACGCGAGATAATTAAGAGATTTTCGTCACCGACGTCACTTACCCCACTTAACACCCATTCGTATTTCGTTCCTCATTGTTTCTGTAGATATTAAACAATTAAGCAAAATAATTAATAATTCCGTGTAATCTCTATATAATTAACATCGAGATTTTATCAGCTGCTCGCATCCTTTTAATCATACGTCATCCCTTACGGATAAGAATAAAATTTTCACGAAATTTCGCATAATTACATATTTTTGCTTAATGGTATTTTTGAATTTTGAAAATTTCAATTATTTTTTTCAAAATCCCAAAAATATTTTTCTAATCTTTCCAATACCCTCTTATTCACTTTTACTTAACTTTCCAGTATCTTCTGCTTTATTATTCATTCCCGCCGCCATCTTCTGTCCCATATCTGACAATTTCTTCGTTGACGTCTTTTTTCGCGAACAGCCACAAGTCGCTGCTACGTTTTCGCAATATCCAGGAACGAGTTACTGAATTTGCACTTGACAGCTTACGCGACTATCGCATATATCCTATGCTGGGAAGGTTACGCATTTGCTTGGGCAGACCTGGAAAATCATTTTACGGGCACATTTTCTATACCACGAGGGTGCCGGTTTCCCGCAAGGGTGGTTTGTATCTGTCGAGGCTGTTTTCCATTTCCACTTTCCATTCGGTTGTAAATTCGCCTTTACTGTTCTTACGCCTTACCGTTCCTTTTTCTTTCGGCTAGCAGCTACACTATTAATCTTCAATTATTTGTGCACGAGTCGTTTGATCACCTCGAATCAATTATCCGTCTCTCGCTTCGATTCGGCACGATTCATCTTCTCACTTTTATCTATCACTCGGCATCATTCGACCCTGTACCTCGATGTCGATAGATTTTCAAAAAAAAAAAATTAAAAAAAAATTTTTTTCGTGGGAAATTGGATTTTTTTTTTATCGAAAATTCATTCACTCGAAAAAGCGTTATAACTCATGGGATCGTGACGTTCGGTATGAATTACGCTATCGGCGTTTGATTTATTCGCCCAAAGGGTTTTTCGTACATCGCGTGAAAGGCGAGTGGAGAAAAAAAAATGTAAATGACGCAAGTCCTAGCGAGAGTGGGGAAGTAATGCGAGAGACGAAGATAGAGAGATGCTTGCTGAAAGACGTGAGAGCGAGACGAAGAATTTCGGAAATAGACGCAGCAGGAAGGCGTCGGATTAGCGCACGGCGACGCTTGCGCCGGTTCTCCAATTTAATTTTATGCTCGGCACAGTTCGCAGTTTGGAAGTCAAAATCGTGATAGTTCATTCGGGTCGAGGAAAGAGAGAGAGAGAGAGGGAAAAAGGATCAAAGAAACAAAGAAAAACAAAAAATAACGTCAGGTCGTAGTTCATGACTTTTCCCAGAATGCACTAGTGAGTAGATATGATTGGGAAATTTCGGGCGCATCAGAAATAATTTTGCAAGTAACTGTAGATGCTAAATTTTTCAATGTTTTTTTTTCAGAAAAATTTTTTTTTTCAAAATTTTATTCACCTTTTCTTTTATCACTTTGACTGCACTCTCTTCCTTACCCACTGACTTTCTTTTTTCAGAATCGGTAAAAAAAGGTTTTTTTGAAAAGTTTCCTCGTTGCGCTTACCTGTCCCTTGCTAATGAATTTTTGGCCAAAGTCCTTAAATAATTACGTGGCTTCTTTGGCTTCGAAACGATTCGGGCGTAGCTACGCGAAATTAGTATAGAAGTTTCTCCCCACCTTTGGAATATCGTAACGAGTTTGAGGCTGGTTGAAGTTACGTTTGGAAAGGAAGAAACGTCAGAGTAAATACTGTAAGGTCTGGCTCGAGTCAGTCAACTGGAATTACTTTAATTCACGTGAATTTTTCAACGAGTATATGTATATATATAGATTTTCGCGCGAAATCGATATTTTGGAATTACTCGAACTTCTTCAAACAGAAAATACGATTCTCCAAAGTCCGTAACTGTCGACGTCTTTGAGATATTTCGAAAAGTTATATCCCGCATTGACTTTACTTTCGAGTGTCTCCTGTCCTTTAGGATAATCACTTTATTTTCCTTTTTCTCTTATCTCTTATCTTCGACCATACCAAATGGACTCGTACAAAATCACTCGAAGACCATTCGAACACTTTGCACCTAACGGCTGAAAATTTTATTACGAATTCAAATTACCCGCCGTAATTCTTCAGCATAGAATTGAAAATGGCTGCCAGGCAGTTTAAACGAGATGCATTGTCCGCGCGTAACGCGAATAAAAGAAAATCATTCCCTTAAAGCATACACGCGGTTCAGTAGTCAGTAAGACGAGTAATTATTTCCCACAATTCGAATATCTTTCTAGGTCGCATAATCAGTAACGACCTACCCCTATTTTCATCCCCTAACCCATCGGCGGTGTCGTACGTTAAAGTTAACGCGCGATAACCCTAGTAAAAGATATCGGGTCCGGCCGTACTCGGTGGGTGCATTTACGAGGGGTCAGAATTATCACCCTAAGGATGAAAACCCCCTAGGCGCGCGGCGGCCCGACGCCTAGGCGTCCCGTCACGAGGCAGCAACCCCTTTGGCCTTCTAGGGGAGGATTTATCGATTGCGCTCCCCACCCCGTCCAAAAGGGCGCCAGGGGTGGTCGCTCCCGGACTTAGAAAAGTCTGACGGGGGGGATGAAGCCTACATGGGTCGAGGGAGGGCTGGGGTGCGCGGGCGACCGGTCTAGGGATTCCCCTACTCAAAGACCATCAGGGCGGAGAGGAGAAGAGGGGAATCCCGGCTCTTGGGGAGGCTGGCTGGCTGTTAGGTATAGTTAGGGCAGGTAGGTGGATAGGCGAAGGTAGGTTGGATGGCTGGCTGGGATCGTAAGAGGGGATCAACTGGTCGACCGACTACCCAAGTATAGGGTGAGTGTTAGAAAGAGATGGAGTGTACGTGTGAGGGAGAGAGAGAGAGAGAGAGATAGTAAATATATAGGTATATATGTATTGGAGAGAGAGAGATAGGAAAATATAGTGGTAAAACGGTGAACAGGTTATGGCAGCTATGCCAATCTATAGGGTGGGTTTGCACTGCTGCTGAGGACCCCTTAGTTCTGTACTAGCTCCACCCCCCCCCCCCCCCCCAAGTGTCATCCGTTTCGTTACCCTCGTGTCATCTTCTTGGTGTATGTGTGTGTGTAGGTATTGGCAACATGGCCTACGGCTATATATGTACAGTTGACTGTGTTACACACTTGTAAGAGTCGCGACGCGCTTACTTCTATTTACATGGAAACGCGGGAAAAGTCCAGATTGTCAAGGAGCGTCGCGACGCCGCTGAGACTACTCGTTGCTTCGCTCTTGTACGTACCAGAGCATTCATCACGTGGAGTGGCGCTTGCATTTGTGATTGAATTTCTATGATGTTGTTGTGCTCTCGTTTCGCTTGAACTTTTAGCCTTGTTGTCTGGTCGGTGGGATTTTTATAATGACAAACTTACGGTGTCGCGGGCTTTTAGCGTTTGGAGCTACCGTACTGGCTGGGGGGTTGAAAATATTGTTTTGGGGTTTTTTTTTGAGTTTTGAGGTAATCTTGTGGGGAATTAGTGTTTATTGTATATTTGGAATTTTTAATACGTCGTTGATGGTAATTTTGATTTTATTTTTGTGAAAAATCGTGGGGTTTTATTGGGACTTTCGGTCGTAAGGTTGGAATTGTGGTTTATGAAATTCATGACGTCGCGACGCCTCGAGAATTCGTGGTTTTTTTTTTTAGGACTCGGTCGTAATTCTTGTGTTACGACTATCGTCGGTGCTGTAGAATTTAAGCTTGGTCCATCGGGAACAACGAGATGTGAATTGAGGAAAATCGTGAATTTATTGCAAACCACGAAGAAAGCGAAGTCTCTTAAAGGAAACGTTAAATTTAAAATCGATTAATTTTGTAATTGTAATTTTTTAGGGGAAAAATTTTTTTTCTCCTTTCACCCGAAATGATAAAAAATTGAGGATGCGCACGAGAACTCTTACGTCATTGCATGATTCGCCATGGACCTGAATCTTTGTTCTTTGTTCTCCACGAAGGCTGAACTCTGCGCAGCAAACCGGAAAGATCCGATTATACCGAGTTCAATGGTTTACGAGGAATTCAATTAGGAAATCGTCTTGCCTATTGTCCTGCTCGCTGAATTTTCGAGAAATCGAAAAAGCTCGATCGGTAAAACCAAAAACAGATTAACGATCCTGGTGTGGCGTTGCTGCGGGATATTGATGGAGAGGACGATACTTTTTCTGTGATTTTCAAATTTATTTTTATTTTTTCCCCCCTTTAATAACTCGAATTTTGCAATTGTCTAAAAATATATCGAAAACCGTATTTTTTTTTTTTTTTTTTCGTTTTCCTTAACTCACGCGCCTTGACTGCCGCATCAATTCGTATTAGTATAATTTTTTCCTCTTTCACGCAAACCGATTAAATTAGCCGCCAACGTAAAACAACGATCGGATTAAAGGATCGATGCCTTCACGAAGATGGTATTGTTAGACGTCGGTGGAAATGACGTCGGTCTCAATCGGTCTCTAGTGGCACTTCCGGTCCACGTGACGACCCCTCAGTCCTTTCGACGAGAGAAAACTACCCGGTGATATTATCACACAAAAAGGAATACAATTCTCGTAAATTAGATATACTGAGTTATTCAGTAGAAATATGCATCACGTGAAGTTGGCGCGGACATTTGAGTTTTATCGTAAAACCATGTTCAGGTGGTACGTTTGAGCTGAATAGCTTGTTATATTGCCAATACGTAATTCAATCACCGAGATTTGTTTCTCTTTATAGCTCAATAAGCTATACTAATATTTTTAATTTTATCAAAATTGATTTTCAATCCTCGAAAAATTTTATCGACTCTCGAACAATCGGTGGTCCAAGAACGTCCACTTTTTTTCTCTCATAAAATTTCATCGATTATACATTAATCTGATTTTTTATTCAGATGAAAATGACATTCCTCTAGAATTTTACGTAAAAATATCAAAGGTCACCTAGTCACATATGCACATCCGATCCTGCGGAAAAATATGGCCGGTAAAAGTTCCGAGTATTACGTCGATATCTCAAAGTCCAAGCGGTAGACCTTCAAGATATCTCGAAAGTCCTTTCGAAAGGACTATCCTTACATTTTCCTACCTATAAGGACATAAAACCCTCGAAAAATACTAAACCCAGCTGAAATATAATCCTGTTGAAATTCATCGAGGCGGAAATATTTTTTTTAATTTTACATCCAACCCTGTACGATACGTTATCATAATATATAGCGATCTTTTATATACCTATATATATATACATACATTTACTATATCTGTACATCTTATATCCAAGAAGGCAAAAGCGATAATGCGAATTAGCAGAGCGTTCATGAAAACAAGACTGTTATTGACATCGAAAGGATAATTTGGTCCTTTACCCCTGACTTGGTTCAGCGAGTCCTGACGTAACAGTTCTGAAAGCGCTTTGAATTCGTAAAGATAAAAGATATAAAATCATCTAAAAATCAGAGCAAACGTATCGGAGTAAAAGAGCGAAGGTCACGCCTGATAAGAAAGAGTCCGTTCGATCTGCGCCCAGACGAGTGAAATCGATGCATTAAATGACGTTATTTGATTTGTTTTCGAGAATCGTATGAAGACAACGCCATCTGTTTTTTCGTTTCAGAGGCACCTCCGGTAGACGTGGCCGGAAGCCAGACGTCGACGGGCGCATCCGTCAGACCGTTCTTGCAGAGCAGAATGGTAGCCTCGAGTCACAGTCTTGAAGAGCTTGGGGTGACTCACCCTGCCAGCGCGAGCAGCGAGCGACAGCAGCAGGAGAAACACGGGCAGCAGAGCATAGGTTATAAGTCGGGTCAAACGGCCCAGGATAAGCGAAGCAGGTTGAGCAACGTGATCAATAACCTGAGGAAGAAGGTGCCGGAGAACAGGACGTCGGAGACGAGGTCGGACGAGGACGACAGGAATAGCGTCGAGAGGAACCTGGAGACACTTGAGAAATACGTCATGACTGTCCTAAATGGAGTCATCAAGGACGAGGAGGAGAATCGGATCGAGGGTCACGACAGGACAAAGGATCCACTTGAGAAAGGATCATCCCAGGACGATTCCAGGGACGTCCGTAAGGATGACCCCAAGACTGATATGACCTTCGAACCCTCTGAACCTTGCGAGAGTCAGATGGAAGCTGCTGTACCGATGGTCCACGACCTCGACGTGGTCCAGGATGACCAGGATGCTGAGAAAATTCAAAAGGACGATTCGGACGACCTGGTCGTCTGTGAGGATTCAACGGATTCACCGGAAGCGAAGGCACTGCTGGTCCAAGACAGCTTCAGCAAAGATGAGGTCGTCGACCATGTTGAGAAGGTCGTTTCCGGTACCAAGAGTACTGCCAGCGACGAGGAAGCTTCTAGCTCTATGGGGAATCTTGAGGACAGGGGTCCCATTGAAATGACCAATGATCATTCGAAGGAGGACCCCGACCCTGGGGGTCTGGAGCTCAGGACCATTTGCAGAGATCTACTGAACGATCTTCTTAACGATATCAATCAGCTGATCGATGATAATGCGTCCGAGGACGTGGAGGATAACGAGAGTCTCGACAGTGCCTGCGAGGATTCTTTTATTGGTTCGGAACACTCTGAATCCTCTAGAACAAGTCTTCATTGTAGTTTACCCTTGGACAAGGTAGCTTCGATACTCCAGAACTGCCAGTCTGACCAATCAACGTCCCTGAAGAGTCCGACTGTGACGGCGAAGCCACCGTCGCCAACCGTGCGACACTTATGCCTTTACTGTGATAGAAAATTCCTCTCTATATCCCTACGACAAAGACACACCGAACGTGTCCATCAGCTTGGCGGAGGTCGTAGGTCAGAAAGGAATTTTCGAAAGCCATCTCAAAATTGTCAATACTGTTCGGACAGGTGTGCGGACAGTCTAGACGGATTATTTCAGCACATGGTTGGCAGCCATGGTGACAAGTATCATGCGTGTCTTCAGTGCAACACCAGATATTTAACCCGCGACGCTTTGACCACTCATATGAACGATATTCATGGGACGACAACCGAGAGAGTCCTTCAGATCGATAAGACCAAGGAGATGTCATCTTGCAAAGAGATAACGACTCAGCATCCACGTGATAAGAGTGCCGAGGTCAAGGAACCAGTCGCAGCCAAGGACGAGCCCGAGACAAAGATTGATAACAGTTCGATAAAACAAATTGGCAGCAGCGTCACTGCTGCTAATGCCAGCAAGGATAACAATCCCGGAAGTCCTGAATTCGACAGCTCCTTTTATAGCAGCGTCAGCTGCAACATCAGGGAGAACCTACTTCATCATATAGATGGCAAACTTCAGGCCAGTCCTCCTGGTCCGGCCACACCGGAAGCTAAGCAGTCTCTGTACGAGCATAATGTCAACCAAATTCAATTTCCAATTGACATATCGCTGACGGCAGCCACACCTGTTTACAGCAAGGAGTATCCTTCTGAGGATTATGAGAATTCGAGCGAATACGCTCAGAAACCAGGGAAAACGAGGACGCACCCACGTCGAGTGTCCTTTGAGAAATATAATTTTCCAAGGAAATACGACGGCAAGGAACAGTGGACCTGCTCCATTAAGGATCTCAGTAAATTTGATATATCTACCCAGCTGTCGCTTAGGAAGAAGCAGCAACTTATCAAGGAACGATTGACCATCAATAGACTCAATCAAATATCCTTGATGAATCCTTCCAAAAACGAAGTAGGACAAACGGACTTGGCTACTGCACAAAGTCCCCAGGTCGATGGGAATTCTGCTCCTGATGACGGTACCGGTGCTGATCAGCTTGATCAATCAAAGATCGATGAGAGTCATTCGATCAATGGCAACGAACAGATTGATCAGTCAATATCAGAATGTTCTGCCAAATGTTCCACGGTTCAGTTTACTGGGTCATCCGGGTCTTCCACGTCCAAGTCTACTGAGTTCAGCTCCGAGTTTGGGAACTTCATGCGACTTAGGAAGTGGGAGGATAATGTCGCTGAGAGCAGCAAGAATCAAGACATCGTGTATGCTGAACTTACTGGGGAATGGTCGCGACCCCGGATTTACATATGTGGCGCATGCGCGACAAGACACGTAGGTCTATTTTGATTTTAAAATATAAATATGCTCTTTTTCGTACAAGAGTGCCAGCGTTTGGAGGTAATGGGTTTATTTATGGAATGTAAAGAGATAAAATTAATAAATAATTAAAAATATTATCTTTTTATATGTTTCAGGTTACTTTGAAGGAAATGGAGGAACACAAGGCGTCTTCTCATCCGAATGTCTGGTGCTCGCATTTCGAATTCTCGGGCGATCAGCGCGAACTTTACAAGCATTTGTTTTTACCGGGTCGCAGTGTCGCCACCGTGAAAGCTCGCAATGCTTTTCTCAGTGAAAAAGTCTGCACGAAGTGCGCAAAGAACTGCAACACTCTACCGGAATTGCATCGGCACATGCTGGAGTGCGGTGGAGACCAGGCTTGGCTTCAGGGACTCTTTGGAAATGGAAAGAAGAAATGCAAATGGCGGCCGTTCGGCAGTCGCAGCAGGAGACGAAGACAGCGTGGGATGAAGAGGAATATTCAGAATTCGCAAACACCTAGAGTCAATATGCCCAAGGAGAGACCACCGAGTGGACCCAGAGTTCGACCTAGCGATCGTAAGGCCCATTTTCACTGGAAATTTTCGTACCGTCGGGGTCCTACGATTTTAATTCTTCGGTCGCTTACTTGGAGATTTATTTTTCTCAGGTGAAAGTATTCAGAAGATGTTGGCCAACCTGCCACCGAAGAGGGCCTCCAGGAAGGTCCTTCAGGACACGATGACCCGGTCCCAGGGGACTTTGCGTAACGTAAGATTATTCTTTGAAATAATTTTTTTTTTTTTCAAAAAATATTTTATTCGTCATTATTAAACTTTCGGAGTAGCCTTTTAAGTTTTTTGATTTTTTCGTATACACGCACTGGCTGGAGTTTTAATTTTACTCGTCATTCGCCATCTTTCTTTTAAATGCATTCAAGTCAATTTTTAATTGACGTTACGGTTGGTGCTTTGGCTGTTTTTTCAGTTCTGATAAACGAGATGATTAATTTCTTCTAGTAATTATTTTCTTCTTAACGAGCTGATCGACTACGTGGCTAATTAATTGGTAAATTCTTTAACGCCTTGTTACATGCAGTCACGTCTTTTGAGGAAGCGGCCCAAGTTACTACTCGATAAGCACAAAGTATGCTGGTTCATTTTCATAGATTATTTCCAACTCGATTGCATCGCCCTTTCAATTAAATAAGCAATTTGCAAATGAAATGAAAACAAAAGACTCGTACACCTTTTGCACATTTTTTTTAATAAAGGGCAGTGCAACCATTAACGTTAAAAGTACCATCGACGGGTCATTTGACCCTTTTGAAGTAGAAAATACGTTTATAAAAAATTGTTAGCACGTTTAATGTTAAGAATGGCCGTGTTTGCTTTTGGAGTCAAAAAAAAATTTTTTGAAATATTACACGAGAACTTGATCCATTAAAAAAAAAAAAATTTCCCAGGATGAATTTATTTAAATTTTCCAACGGAAATTGCACGCGACGGGTAAATATTTTGGTGTTCCTATAAACGATGAAATTTGTAATCCACGTTAATCTTCAACGAGTCGTGCACTGCATAACCAATAACGTTAATGAAAAGCAAATGTCGTTAATGCTGTAAATCTCGTAAAAGCAAAAAATCCAGATATTGGGTAATCGAGTAAAATCATAATATCCTATGACGGAGTAGCCAACCGGCCGGCACGAATGTAAGTTCAGTATTGATCAGGACGCGCACACAAACGCGACGTCCACCGCATCCATGTTCTGCGTTCAGGGAACGAAGATGCTTTTCATAGCCGAGGCGACTGACTGTTAACTGCCCTGACGGACCAGCTGATTATCTTCGATGATTCTAATGACTTGACCCTTGTAGAATAAGTTATTATAAGGTATCAGGACATGGATTTCCTCCTTGAGGAAAAAACCTTTTGTCAGCTCTTCGTTAGGGTAGACTGGTGCCATTTGGACCCACGTGGAATTTTATTTAGGCACATTGCGTATAATGAAAATTTGTTTAAAGATTTTTTAACGATAGGATCATTCATGTGGAATTTCATTTGTTCAGGTGCAGACCAGGTCGAGGCCACGCTTGACTGCCGAAAACTCCTCGGCGTCGGCGCTGTCGCGCAATAAAGCAGCGTTGAAGAATAAATTATTGAAAAATGCAAAGTCCTTTCAGAGGAATCGTTGCAGGGTCGATAATATTGCTGCTGCGATCGAGAGTGTGGTGAAGGACTACAGTTCCGGGGAGGAGGAGAATGACGATGAGGATGTCGAAGAGGAGGCTGATGACGAGGACGAGGTCTTGGCGAGCACCGTCAGGGAGAAGAGCGGTCCGAGGAGTCAGGCTAGACAAAGTAGATCCAGAGTGAGAGGCGTGAGAGTGCTGAGCAAGAAGAGGAATGTCAGGACGAAGGAGATCATGAGGAACGTAGAGAATTCGAAGACTCGTGAGACCAGAGTTAAGAGTAGGCTAGGAGGTAAGAGTGTAGCTAATGGCAGAACGAGTGTTTCCGGTGAAAGTGCAAGTGTTTCCGGGACGGGTACACCCGCCAAGACGAATCCAAAGAGTGCGAAAGCTTCCGGGAAGAGTGATAAAAGTTTAGAAAATAAATTAGTTACAGTGGACAATGTTGAGGGAGGTCAGAACGTCAGGAACGAGAGTCTGACCTCGTCCTCGATGTCTAGGAGGAAGAAGTCTGTGGATCCTACGGCGTCCTTGAACGCCTCGATCAAAGCAAAGTCGCAGCTGAGGACGCACGACGGTAAATTCGCGAGGAATCCGAACAAGAAGACTGTAAATCACGTTAAGAAGCCCAGAGACACTTCGACGAGTCAAATAATAATGCGACCTCGTCGTAACGCTGCTGGTAAATTGTTGACAAGGCCAAAGCTCAAGGCTGCTGTGGGGGCCAAGAGAACTTCGAGAAGGACGACCAGGTTGTCTTCGGACAGTGACAAAATGCCGACCCTGGAGCCAGTTGCTGACCCAGAGTCAACCGAGGAAGATGCTGAAGAGTCAGGCAATGAATTACCTGTTCTTACTCCGGCTGCTAGTGTTCCCGACCAGAGGAACTTGGCTCCCTCTAGATCCAGTGTTTCCTCGAGAAGCGATTCTGGCAAGAAAGGCGTCCGTTCTCAGAGTAAACATACTAAGGAAATGGATCCGGATGAGGTCGTCAGGAAGAATGTTGCTGACGTGGTGGGGACAAAGAGCAAACCTCAGCGACGGGACGGGGGACGGAAGTCGGGCAGAGGTCGCTGGAAGAATAGGATACCGATGATTCCGAAGGATTCTAAGGTCGTCGACCTGAAGGGAGTTTCCAAAGTGGAGGACAATGAGGAAGATATGTCTTTGACAGATTGTTCGAGCGAGGGGACCAGGCCAGTTGGTAGGAGAAACAGAAAGAATCTAACTGCTGGGAAATCGATTACTGGCCAGGAATATCTATTGGAACGAGGAAGATCCTCTAAGGAATCAAAGAGCAACGATCGTAATCTGGAAGTTCCTAAGAGAAATCTTAGGGATGAAATAAGAGTACCCAGGACCAGACAGGATCGACGGACAGAGTCACCGGATATTTCTATTAGAATCCTTGATGTTTCGCCGGAAGTTCGAAGACTACTGGATCCTGCTGTAAAAGAAGATCTTCTGGCAAAGCTGGGACTTAATTCTAGAGACATACAAACAAAAAGAAACCTTAGGACTGGTCAAAAGTCGAGAATGACTCCAACGAGGATCAAAGGACAGAAGAATTCTGTTCCTGATGAGAGCGTCGTAGATTCGGATCCTGAGAAGAGTTCAGACTCCACGAAGACAACGCAGGGCAAGAGAGAGAAGTTTCAGACCCTGAGAAAATCCCCAAGGAACATGGACAGGAAGACTCCAGGAATCGATAGAGAAACCCCAAAGCCTGAAGTTCCTGAAGAGAATGAATCCTTGGAGATCATAAAGAAGGATCAGAATTCGCCAGCATTCGCAAGGGACACATCAGAAAGAGTCTCTGATAAGGATCATCAGGAAGTTCTTCTTACAAATCTAAACGATAGTGATGATTTGAGTTCAATGACGAAGAGTGCGTTGAAACTCGAGGAACAATCAAATTCTGACCCAGTGCAAGAAACGAAGCCCCAAAAATGTTTACCTGACCGAACAGAGGTGCCTAATCCAAAGTCTCCAAAGAGAAGTAGCTCCCTGGGCAAGAGAAGAGGCCGTATTAAATCCACTGCCTTGGAATCCGACGACCTCACTGATAACTCCATCACTCAGGAGGATTCCTTGGAAGCGGATGCTGAGGACGACCAGTCTACCTCATCCGTAATCAATGACGAGCATCAAGAATCAGACTCCAAAGACGTGAACGCGGCTGAGTCGTTTAAGCTGGTAACGGCAGACCTGGTGAACATCAGTTTGGAGCATCTTCAGCAGGAATCCAGTAACTCGAACGTGGACAGCGGCAAGGAAAATTCATCGGAGACTCCAGTGAACGTTCCCAAGGTGAAGACGGTTCGTCCGAAGAAGACAAAAGGTGCCAGGAGAGATCGAGTCGTGAAAAGGACACTGAGTAACGTAATCGGGATCCTTACCGAGGGTGTAAATATTCCAGTGGAAGCTCAGCAGAGCGTCGTCCTCACCGTACAGACTTCTCTGGACAGCAGCAATCCTGAGGCAGTTCAAAGCAGCGATGAACAGGCTAATGAGAATAACGTCATCCCGGGTGGACCTTTGAATCCTGACAGAGGAGATAAAACCAACGGAAACAGTGATATAGGTTTAGATGTGGCTGCCAGTAGTGGTGCTGGCAGTGCCAGTAGTGCCAGTGAAACGGTCATGAAAATTGAGAATCAAGTCAACCAGGAGTCAGTGTCTTCCTCGGGAGTGACTAGTGAAACGGATATCTCATTGTCAGTTCAGTTCACTAGTGCAAGCTCACAGGATCCACAGGACAACGTGGATCCTGGTAAGGATAAGGTCGAGGAGACGTCGACCGATCATCCTGCCAATGACATCATCCTGGACCTTTCTCGTAGGAAACCAAAAGGTAAGGGATCCTTCCTTGAGAAAATCGTCTCGAAGATTGCTAAGCAAAAGGATGCTCTCCTTGAGGGTGAGGTTGGCTCTCTTCTGGACAGTGCCGCTGATGAGTTAACCTCTATCCTCGACGAGGTCGGTCCTGCTTTGACGGAAATTTCAAATCCGAACGTTGACGAGTTTGACTTTGAGAAAAATGAAGATGGTCGGGAAGAAATTTCTGCGGTTACCATGTGCACTGATCAGGATGTTGCTGAGAAGGTTTTGGCTGGGAGTGAATGTTTTATTGCAAGTGTTGGTAACGCTTCGGGTGATCTTGAGGTCGCTAGTTCGACCTCCTTTATAATGGATGTTACAATGAACGAGGATATTTCTAAGGACGATACTAAAGAATCTAAGGAGGAGGAGGATCCTTTGGAAAAGGAAAAACGAAAATCGAAAAAGCGTTCGTTGGAAATAAATTCTCCTACAAAAAATAAGAGAAAATCCGTGGAAGAGGAAGTGGAGGAGGAATTCAATGAAGAGGAGGAACTGTGTCTTGCTGATATTATGAAGCTCATACAGAAACCGAAAAAGTCTGAAAATATGATGGAAGATGCTGAGGGTAATCAAGATGGGGATGAGTATACTAATGAAAAGGTTAGACCAGGGAAAAGAAAAGCTCTGGAAGATGA
>JARQSU010000637.1:260947-288659 GCA_030142265.1 Calameuta filiformis
CGCACGAGGATGTTAAAGGTGATTCGGAAAACATTGAAGAACCAATGACCTCTTGTGATTCTTCCACAAAAAGATTATCCAAGAGAAGATCAGTTCTTGGCGACAGCGTGGGTGTAAGTACCGAGGGAGAAAAATCAAAGGGCGAGACTCAAAAATTGTTGTACGATAAGATTATAGAGTTAGACTCAAAAATATCTGCTGAAAATATTTTCAAAATTGTAGAATCTTCTAAATCCAAAGACAGTGAAATTCCGTTGGATATTAATTTAATGGAAACTATGGATTTGCCTGATGGACAAATTTCTTCGATAACTTGTTTACTCGAATCGTCAAAAATCATCAGTCAGTCTCTTGACGAAGAAAAAGATGTCGAGTGGGTAGAGAGAAAAAATATTCAAGAAAATTTTGATACGGAAGATTCGGCAAACACGAAAATCATGGAATTGCAATCAAATTCGTTAAATTTTGAAAAATCGACAAAACGTAATTCCAAAAGGAAGTCTCTCGCGGACGAGCATCTAGAGCTGCCAGATTCACCTGGTGAGAATAAAATTCTCGAATCACCAAAAAAGCCTTTTGCTGACTCGCCGGAAGATGCAAAAGTTACTGAAGAATTCGAGTCGCCGTTAAAGAAGAAAATTTTTAACAGAAAATCCATGGCGGATGATACTCCTCAGGAAGACGATTCCATAGCACTTTGTACCTTGAAGACTCAGCAACAGTCAGAATTAACAACCGAATCCCTGGAACCGTTCAAGGTACCGGAAGTCAGCGAAGTCTTGCAACACACGAAAAAACGTTCCTCAAAACGAAAATCAGTAACCGATGTACATATAAATTTTTCAGAAGATCAGCCACTGTCCGAATCTCAAAATTCACCGCTGACAGTGTCCCACGTGGCTGTGGAAAATTCGATTAGTCAGGAAGAAATGGATATTGTAAAAAATTTAAACGACAGCGAACAAAGCATGAAAATTACGGAAAAGGACAACGAGGACATTTCAAAAGAACCGGAAGTCTCCAGGCTACCGGATGTAACTTCGTCGAACAGACGAAGATCTTTCAAACGGAAAAACGCAGGATGCAGCCCTTCGGAGTCTCCTGAAGGTCTCAGCCATCAAGATCAAAGTCCGGTCAGAGTGGCAGATCACACAGATAATCCTCACAGCAGCGAAGCAGGATATTCCATGAGGAAAAGATCATCTAAGCGGAAGTACCTGATAGATGATCTTGAAGACTTTCCAGATGACATCTATACAGATAATTCAACAATGGATAACAATTCTATTGACGCTGATAAAAGTAGCAGCTTTGAGCGACGACAGACTCCTAAGAGAAAAGCAAAGAAAAATATTCCATTGATCGACGAACATTTGGATCTATGCGACGATCTTGAAATTCCTGATGATTTTACGTGCGAAGATGTATTTCAAGAGAAAACGATAAGAACGAAAAAAATCGATGAGTCTAACAAGAATGAAAAATTGAATAATTCCGAAGACAGTTTGAATTCAAATACGGAAAAGTCATCGAGCGAAGCCGTTGACGACGACAATGAAAATTTTCCAGTTTTGAGTGAAAGTAATAACGAAATTCCAGATACCGAAGATCCGACCAAGGACGATTTTCAGACGCCTAAAAAACGCGGTTCCGGCAACTTTGCCATCGTCCACACGAAATCCGGGGAAATTCTTATCGTCGAGAAAAAGAAGAAACTTACGAAGGAAGCAGCGAAATTCTTTTGCGACGTTTGCGCGACAAGTTTCACGCGCAAAAGTTCCCTGAAGAAGCACAATCTCTCGCAGTCCCACCTGGTCCAAATGGTTATGGCTGGTAAGGATCAAGATAAAGATAACGTAGACCTCAACGACGACGATTCGGTGAACACTTCAGGATTTCCTGGTGATTCGTTGGACGAGAACGATAGTAGCAAGAACAGTGATGCAGAAATGGCCACGGAAAATTCCAACGACGAGGAGGAGCTGAACGAGCTTGATAAGATTTCAGATAAATTGACAAGGGACAATTTGACGTCCTTGGAATCTCAAGATTTTGGTGATCCGTCTAAGATTTCCTTGACCCCACAGATGTCCGAGGAAGAAGCCCTCGAGGAGGAACTTTTGGATGAGGAAATTTGTAAAATAACTGAAAATATGAGTCACGACGAATACGTATTGACTGATCATATTAGTCCAGTCTTACCTGAAGCTTCTTCCACTCCTGTTACAGTTTCCTTGAAGAAGACACAGCAGAAGACAAAGAAATCTAAGAAGGATCAAGAGAAGAAGAGAAATTTGGCTGAAGAGCACTTGGACCTTGATTCACCGACACCGATTAACCATTTGAATATTTCTCCAGGATCCTTCAAGGACATTGGGGTCAGAAATAAAATGCCTGATAAGATAGTAGAATCTGATACGTCCCAAGATAAGATTACATCACAGCCATCAGAAATAAAGATGTCCAAGAAGGATACTCAAAATTTGGAAAAGCATGACTCCACGATAAATCATATGGAATCAAGCATGAAAAAATTGGATGAAGAAAAGTCTGAAGAATATACAAAAGACTCTATGAAGATTGAAGAAATTTTTCAAAAGGATACGAAAATGCCTAATTTTGAAAATACTGAAATTCACTCGGATGACAAGTCGGAGGAAAAATCCAAAACGAATTTCAGTGATGTATCGTTGTCAAATTTTTCAGAATCGAATCTCAAAATTCAACAAGAGAAGGAGGATTCGTTCCAAGAACCACCAGCAGATGACTCCACTTTAGAAGATCCGACGAAGAATTGTGCCAGCGTATTCGAGGACTCCCGGAAGATGCTGGAGCAAGAAGGTTCCTCGTCCTCGAGTTTCGCCGACAAGCCTCTGTCGGAATTCTTGACGAAGAACGTCGAGAAGTCGGACAGGAGAAGTTCGCGCAAAGGAACGGAATCGAAGTTGAACTTCGCGAACATCGCCGTGAAGTTACGTGCCCAGGAAACTTCAACGACGGGGACGTTGACGGGCACGACGCTGGAGATGAACAATTCCTTCGCGACGGAATTCGATACCGATGAAAATTCAATGGACACAAGCATGTCGGTCGACATACAAAAGCTTCTTAACGATCCTGAACTTGGAACGGACGATAAACAGACAACTTCGCAGGATCAGGTAGAAATGAAGTTAGCTACGAATCCTCGAGACTCTTCAAAGAGTGAATGCAGCCACGAAGAATCTTTTGACTTGAAGAGGACAAAAAGCATCGTGACTACTCCGTGTAGCACGGACGCAGATACATCCGACAATGATTCCTATACCGGAAATAAAAAATCTAGATCCCAGGTAAACAAGGCAAATGTCGTGAAAGCGTCAAAAAGTCAAAAGACTCCGAGAGAAAGCAGTAGGAAAAACAGAATGGTTAAAGTAAAATCGAGAAGACAGTACTCGAGTATTCTGACGGGAGATTCGAGTGACAGCGATGAGGTCGATGAGGACGGAATCGAATCGAGAAATAAAAATAAAATAGTTAAGAGTGTCTTCGGTAGGGTCTTCGCAGGTGAAAAGGTGGATAAGGTCAAGGAGGTCTTGGATGATTGGGACTCGAGATCAGAGCTGGAGGATTCTCAGGATAAAGGATCGGATATTGTCCGTGCAGGGAATGAGAATGAGAATGCGAATGAGAATGCTGCTGTAGCTTTCATATTGACACCGGAAGTTGAATCAAAGATTACGAGTAGTGGCAATAGAGTAAATAAAGGTAGATCGTGTACCGTGTCTGATCTGGATTCAGTATCGGGCAAGAGAAGCTCTCTTGGGAATAACAAGAGAAATAGATCCAGGAATGCAAGAGAGAGGAGGGACAGTTCTTTGTCCGAGGACAGAAGTAGAAACAATTCCTCGAGTAGAGCAGCAGCCAAGTCTCGACTGTCTTTAGATAATCAAAAGAGACCGGAAGTTCAAAGTAATTTATCGATCAGTTCAGCGGACGTGGTACTGCCGAGTTCAAGATGTCGAAAGAGCAAGAAGAGAGCCGAGGAAAGGATCTCGCGGGCTTTTGAGGAGGAATCGACGGAGTTTATAAGATCCAGTGATCGCGAGAGATCTAGAAGATCTAGAGATCTTTCTTATGGATTAAGAAATCAAACGAAATTATCATCTACTCTTTCCAAGGAGTCCATGGATTCTCGTTCAGTCATAGACGAGGAGCAGGACAGTCTTGATCTTTTGCAATCTTCGGATCCGGAAACGGAAGTCACCTTGAAGAGTGTTGCCAAAGGGAGAATATCGTCGATGAAGAAGACCAAGAAAAAAGACAGCAAGGACTGGGAGGATTTCGCAGAGGAAAAACAGCAGGTGGCTTCTACGCCTTTAGGAAAAATATTAGGCAGTAAAAATTTGAACAGTGATTCCGAGGACAATATAAACAAACCTTTCCAAAAAGCGGTAGAATTGAAGTCTCGAGATTTTATCGTCAGGTCACCGAGGTCACCCAGGTCACCAGCTCAGAGTAGCCTTGCGCCAAGCAGTATAAGAAATCGTTCACCGACACCAGATAGAAATTCACAATCGTCCCAGGACGAGGATCAAGAGGACGAGGAGGACAGGACTCGCTGTAGAATTTCACCGCTCTTCGTGCTCACCAGCCCTGAAACATCAATGGACAGTGCATCAAACTGCAACGAGATACCAGTCAACCAGGAAGTCAGTACCTCAAGGAAGCGCAGCACGAGTGAATTCTCCGGCGACAAAGTCGTGATCAGATCGCCCTTGTCGAACAATGAAAACACACCGGAAGTAGTAACGATAGCCCCGACCGATGCGGTCGAGGACAACGCCCTGGACGTTCCCCAGGAGGCGCTGCCTCAGAAATCGCGTCAAGGAAAGGTTTTGAATTTCGATGAAGAACTGTTCGTAGAATGTTGCTCGAGGCTGAAAGCAACGACTGAGAATGAATTACGAGGCGCCAAGAAGATCAAGCTGGATCATTCGGATGGCTTCCACAGGAAAGAGGAGCCATCAGCATTCAGATCAAGTAGAGATCGTTGGCGTGACGTGGAGAGTCAGAACAGTCTTGGAAGTCTTCTGGAATCTGTGAATCAGGTGAGTGAACCAAGTTACGAAATATAAATCGATACTAAAATCGATCAGCGCTAACTTCACGTCGCAAAACATACAATGCACATATATAGCAATACCTGTCATACCCAGTAAAAAGCACGAGCCAAACGTACATGGCGAATTGGATATAAAAATCTTCACCGCTGCATGCATTTCCAAAAACTTCCTCCGTGTCAAAAAAATCCCCACTCATCGCTTTCACATTTTTTTTTTGTGTAAATAGCTCTTTCAGCGAAAATCCAAAAATTATCACGTACATAATTCGTTGGATGCTTCCTTCCATATTAGGTGTCAGGAGTGACGCGAGCGACGCTCGTCGCTCGCGTTTACTCTTGACTTCTCTTTGCTCTTTGTTTCTGTACCGCGAGAGGGTGTGAACTGGTATCAAATACTGCAACTGCAACAGTGCAGCTGCGTGGGATTGGAAGTATGCAGACTTGCAGGTGTGCGCGTTTACAGTACGTGAAAGTAAAGTGGGCGGGTGGGTAGGTGGGTGGTTGGTTGGTTGGTTTATCGCTGTCTACGTCCCGAGGCTTCTCCCAGGAAACTAACACGATTTGCAGGGATTTCGACTAGAGTGCAGCACCGGCGGGGACGACTGGAGTTCAATATTTAATATGAGTTACGCCCTTTCGCTTAATTTTATCTACTAAACGTTATTACAATATTGTGAACATGTTTGCAGGACCTATGACCCAGCTTTATACAGAAAATGTACTCTCTCAGTATGCATGCAAAAGGTAGTCATATTCATTCCTTAAAAAAAAAAAATAATTCTCTCGCACCCGAAACTCTCAGATACATAATTTTGCCTCATTAAATTATTATCATTACATAATTACGTAAATGTAGTATATATAGTTATACAAGTTTTTTTTTTTAAATCTTTTTACGTTCCTTACATTTATTCCGAAACGTCACTGACACGTGTCACATGAATATTTTAGGTTATACGAAATTCTCCCTGATCATTTCGTCGCTAATTATTTTCTCTCTTCATTTCTCGTATTTTCTATAAATTCTTTTTCTTATCATTTTCTACGTAATCAGGATCTCCTATACAAGGTGTAACGCGTCATCCGGTTATCCGTCGGAGAAGCGAATGAATTTTCAACTAGAAATTCACACCCTGAAGGATATCCGGCTGATGTTAACACATGTATATATGTATACATAAAGGGCATATACTATACCATATGTACCCAGTACGCAGACCCCTTTAGTCGGGCGTAGTTGCGCTTACATAATATTAACGCTTCATTGCTTATGGGAAAATCTTTATTTTCTATGGCCGCATCAACACGCGCTCCTCGAATCATGCTACTCGTTACTAATATATTGGTTTTGCATTACGTTTTTCGTGTTCGACAGTTATACATTAGGTACACGTGAAACATGGACGATTTCGGATACGAGTGAATTCTTATTTATTTTCCTGAAACTGAAAGAAACTCGAGCTTGTGTACCGTGGCTGAAAATTTTCTATAACCGAGTAATTTAACGTAAGAGAATTTTTATTGGAGAAGAAATTTTTTGAATCGCTTTTTTTACTTTTGAAAATCCCACGGCAATTCAACGTGGCGTAACGCGGGGGATCGTACGTCTCGGAAAGAAAGTAATCCTTTTAAGGGAGAAAGTACTGGTGGATGGAGCGTAGTGGGGAAATATAGGTGAAAGGGTTTCAAAGTTATATATAACTTGTGAAAAGCTTACCAGTATTTCTACACTTTACTGAAACACATAGGGTGATTTAAAAAGAGAGAAAATTCTGGATAAGGGTCACGTTAGAGATTCGACCGAAATACGTCCATTCATTTCACCCCTTGTGTTTTTGCTAAACTATTTTCTGCCATCTTGGTGAATTTCGCGTGGCCAACCCTTAATGGCTATTTTGCAGTTACTCGGCGAGGAGATATACAACACGAGAGAAAAGGAATACACGAAGCGCGCGAGAGCATTGAGAAGCGAGAATTCAAGTAGATCGGTAAGTCCGGATGCAGAAGTTTCACGACCGGACAACCTCGGCTACGAGGACAGCCTGGACGTCGCCTTCGAGCACAACAATAAGCTACGTGACAAGATACAGCAGCGGATGCGCGAGAGTGAAAATCTGATAGCCAGTACCTTTGGACAGAGAAATAGCGAAATCGAGTTACCGCGTAAAAGGGTAGAGGAGGAGCAGGATCACGAAGACGGTGGTACTTATGGAAACGCCGAAGAACGTAGGGACGTATCGAATCTCATTACCAAAGAGGAATATCTGAGGGAGCGTTGCGATGGGAGATCAGAGTCGGCCGATCTGAACGATCAAAACGTCAAAGACATCCCTCTGGACTCATCTGGCTTCAAGAATAAGATGAACTCCGCACTGGGTGGTCTTCTTGACAAGGCCCTCTCGAATTTACTTCACAGCAACGGGAAACATGATCACAAGTAAGTTCAGTTGGGTTTCCTTTAGAATTTCTCAATATTTCTTATATTTGTGCCTTTACGTCCTTTTGTGTCTTTGAACTTGCAATGTCTCAGAGCATCAGGTTGATAAGAATGGACCAGGGTAGAGAAAATTGGGATAAGTCGATCAAGCATCTGTGTTTAGGAAATCTTCAATGAGGGCGTTAATGGTTCCTGAAAATTAGCATGACTCAGGATGATGATTATCAAATATCTATGGGAAATTAGGCTATACCCAGAACCGGGACTCTGCCCCGAGGAACAGAAGATCCTGGAGATTTTCCAGGATGAAGAAAATTATGACCGTGGGAAGGGAACACAGAAGGCACTTGGTTACTTGCTTGGCTCTTTTCTAACCTTGACTGAAGGGCTTTACGTTAAATTGGTCCTTGGATCCAGGCTCCTTTCGATTTACTCAGAACGACCTGGATTGTCCCTTTTCTTTTTGCCATTATACTTACTTCTCCTTCCTCTTCTTCAAGGGTGAAGACCATCGACTGCTGATGATCATCCTAAAAAATACCACAAACCCAAAGTGACAGATTCCCACTGTAAGATATGATCGTGTAAACCTTCTCTTCTTGCTCTTCGATTTTTACAAGTGACCTAAGGTCTTCGATTATTCCTCGAGGATGCTTCCTTCGTTGATATCATCGTCCTGTGGACATTCGTCATTCATATCGATACCACAAAACTGACTGAGGCTACCTGGTGAAATTACTCATAACTGATTCCAAAGTGACAGATTCCAACTGTAAGATATGATCGTGTAAACCTTCTCTTCTTGCTCTTCGATTTTTACAAGTGACCTAAGGTCTTCGATTATTCCTCGAGGATGCTTCCTTCGTTGATATCATCGTCCTGTGGACATTCGTCATTCATAACGATACCACAAAACTGACTGAGGCTACCTGGTGAAATTACTTATAACTTGACACCTGATATGGGTTCAAAAGGTGATATGGGTTTTTAGACCATTGGTTCTCTGTCCACGATCCAACTGTCAATCAACATTACCAAATTTTAAATTATACTCAAGACTTTATGCCAAGGTGTGTCTCAGTGAACAAGCAGCCTCAGAAACTTTTGCAAATCATTGATTTATCGACATATCAAGTATAGAATTTTAGAGTTTGTTTTCTTACTAACCTGAGCCAGGATCTTGTAAGCAATATCGGTGTGATCTAACATCTAAATGGAATTTCGTTATAGCAATAATTGACCTGAGGTAAATTCCCACGGTGCTAGCTGTAACATTTGAAACCACTCCTAGACACGTCCTTGCAATACCGATCGACTGCTGGACAGCATTTAAAGTTTATTGTGGTTGCCGGATATTTCGATAAAAACTTTAACAGTCCAATTGGATATTCGAATGGAATAAAAATTCCATCGACTTGGATCGTGGTCAAGTTTTAGCGATGCTATCCGTACGATTCTTGGCCTCAATGGCAAGTATTGATCTGATACACTCCGCACCTTCAGCTAGTCTGCTGTCTGATCTGATATCCTCTTCACTTCGGGAGCGCTGAATGTTATTTGCTACATGAGGAGCAATTCAGACTTTATGTATTTCCCATTGCAAATTGCACGAGAGGGAGAATATCATTTTTCGATTTGAAAATTCTTTCAAGAATTTAAGAGCGCAAAGGAGACGTCTGCCGACAGTGGCTCCTCTAGCGGAAAATCGTATATCGCTCTACGTAGCGTCTTCTGAAAAAGAAATTTATACGAAATTAATATTGAAGAAATAACGTCCCATGTAAAATGTGGTTCTGAGGATTTTTAGATCTTACATCTTTTACTTATTTTTTTCTCCAACATTTTATTCTGCCTTTTCTAAACGGACGACACGAGGAACAGAGCGATCATTCTGCGATTAAATAGTTATTAGAGAATATGAAAAAAGTTACCGCGGTCAAGGATCAGGGTGTCCGAAAAGCAAAGGTCAGAGGTTATATGAAGTTGTGGCAGAGGGGTTCTCTCCGAAGAACCGAATCCCCATTTCCATATCCAAGTGATCTGTCAGCATTTTTTCTTAAGAGACTAAATCTTTGCTAGGGACGAGACAGCTGTCCTGGATTTCTCTAGGAGCTGACTCGAGCAGTTTGCATTTGTCATTTATATTTTCGTGCACTTATTAGGCAGGTGATAACGATTAATTCGATTTTGTTTCTCGTAAATAATAATTTACCTTTTGTCTTTTTAGTGGTTCAACGCCGATGAAGGTCCTGGCTGAACTTGCCTGCGCTCGAGCACCGACATCCACCAGTGCAGAATCCCTGCAGGACACTGGGAAACTCTCGTACAATGCACGAGGCTCGGTCCTTGATCCTCCATTAAATGCATTGAAGGATCCACTGGTGAAGAAGATACGAAATCCTATCAAGGAGCTCTTCGAACGTAAAAAGGAGATTAACGAGAGGAAGCATAATGAGAAAAGCAAAGCCGAGGCTGCCCTGAAGGAACTGAATGCGCAGAGACAGCGGAAGACCAAGAGGACACGTAGACGACAGGAATTTCCATTGGTTCGCAAAGGACCTCATGGCGGTTTAGTCGAGAGAAAGAAGCGTCGAGATATTTTCAGTAAGAAGGACCATTCGATAGGCGACGAGAAGATCAAGGACGTTTATGATTTTGACGAAGAGGAAAGCCAAATGGAAACTGAATTTGGTAACGTGATGCCTTATAGAAGTAAAATTGAGAAGAGCTACGAGATCAGCTGTCTAAGGACGAAGGACGTGGACGTGGCGGGATTGATGTCGAAGGCCATCGACGAGACTTTGGAAAACGGGGTGGAGGGTGACGTTCTGGGTAGACGATTGGAGTCTATGATAGATAAGAAGTTTAAAGAAATTGAGAAATTTGCACCTAAAACAAAGGGCGCATTAAAGTCCTTCCAGGCTGATGTCAAACAGGACGTTACAGGACCAATGGATGATTACGTGGAGCGAAACAGACAACGCCAAAAGAAGCCTAGTGAGCAGACAGTGAAACAGCCGAAAATAAGAAAGAAGAATAAAAGTCCAAAGAAGAAATCAAGGAATGCCTGGTACGAGAATGATAGTTCGGATGAGTTCAGGACGGCTGCCAAGGCCGAGGATGTTGGGGTAGGTATCACTAAGAGTCAAAGAACCTGCTCCAAGGGTAAGCAAAATTTGTTTGCTGAATTATCAACTTCCTCTGAAAGTGAATACGAGGAGAATGACATGGACTATGAAACCAAGAAAAGGCAGATTGGAAGGACTGCGAAGAAGATTGTTGAGGATCCTGTGGAAAATGTTGATGAACAATTCGATGAGAAGAAATCTTTGATCCATACTGAGGAATGTAATGTAATGGAAGCGGCTGACTTGGATCAAGATCCTTGCGATTTTTCAATGGCTTCAGAAAAGATGAGGAATGACTCGGAAACGAAGAAATCAGAATCAGAAATGTCTGAGCATCCATTAGTGATTGATGAGAGGAAAGAAAGTGATGAACAAAGAAATAGTGACGATGACGTGGATACACCGTATGATGGATCATTCGAGCTTGATGATTTATATAGAGAAGATAGTTCCGTTTCCGAATCTGATAACGAACAACCCAATACGTTGGAGCAGAACGACCAAGACAATCAATCAGAAAAAGATTTGGCTTTCCAAGATAAATCCAGTAGTGAAACCATTCGTGAAAACCAGTATCTGAAGGAGAACGAATTAATTCCTCTGGAAGAGGCACTGGATCTTTTAGATCACCCAGAGGATCTCAAGACCATCTCGGAAAAGCCTTCGGAGAAGGTGATAATGGATTCTCAAGTTCAAGAAACAAAATCAGGGACTAAATTAATTGAAGAAATATCTGAGCCCATCGAAGAATTACAGATGAATGAGAATGACGAAGAAGAGGAAGTTGAACATCACGAAGAGGAGCTCAATGATTTACCAGAGAAATTATCGACTAATGAAAAACCAGAAAAAGAATCTGAAAATCTTCCACTTCACGTGTTTCTGAGTAGAAAGGTTCAAGAATCAAAAAAGAGAAAACAACAGCAACTGAGGAAGCTTCAGGAAGAGCAGGAGAGAATTCTTATGGATTTCCAACCAACCAGGAGACAGAGGAAATGTGCCATCGGCAAACAGGGTCTCTTAGCTGAGATCAGTAGCTCTGACGAGGAATCATACTCTAGAGAGACATACAGAAAATTTACTGAGAAGAGCGAACAAGACAGATCACGAAAACCAAAACGTGAATCCAAGGAGAAGCGTAAGGAGAGATACATGGAGAAAAAGCACGAGCAAATGATAGCCAAAGAACAAAAGGCCATCGAAGAGGAGATTCTACGAGAAGTTGAAAAGAAGAAAGAGACTTTTCCCAAGAATAACCTTGATTCTGATAAAGATACTTCATGTGGAGATGAATCTCTGAATAGAAAAGATCAGGAAGAGTACGAACAGAGTCAGACAACAAAAAATAAAGTAAACCACAGGAAGAAACAAATGAAACAGAAGCAAAAAAGACCAAACGAAGAATCTCAGGATAACGATCAAAAGGATCCAGACAAAAATTTCGACGAACTAAACAGCAACTGTGATAAAGTTAACGCAGAAAACGATTTCGATTATACAAAGCAAAAGAAACAAACAAGATCACCAGCCAAGTCTCGAAAGACCACGAAATCCGATGGCAAGCCAGCAAATGGTAGCAGAAAGAGTAGAAATTCGAATAGCGATCGTTCAAAAAACAGATCAATATCAGCCCACAGTAAAGATCCAAAAGATCGAAGACCCTCCAGCGCCAAGTGGGGTTCCGATGACGAAGAATTAAGGACGACAAAATCCTGGAACAAAGTCGAGGAAGGTGTGGGAGTGGCGATTGGTCGACGAAAAAGAGCAGCAGCCAATCAGCTTTATTACTGGTCGAGTTCGAGCGACGAAGAAGAGCCAATAGAAATGGTGCCGACGGTCGAGGAAGAAGACGACCGTCAGGAACAGCACGGCTGGATAGTTGGTGATTCTCATAAGAGAATGATAACGATGTTAGCAATGGAGAAGCAGCTAAAGGAAAAACGTAGAAGAAGCGAGGACGAGTTCGAATCTGGAAAGGCAAAAAATAAGAAGCACAGAAACAGCACATCTTGATACGTGTTTCACGATTAGACTATCGATACTTAGATGATTTTTTTCTCGTCATTCTTTTCCTTTTTTTTTTTTCAATTCGCCGCCGTTAATATTATTTTCATTACTCGCATTAAATAATCGACATAAAATACGTTTAGAAATTCACTGCTGGTACTACGAGTATGATCGCGTCTCTCTTAACCTATATGCAACGAGCAAAACACAACCATCCTTCTATTACTAACAGCGAATTCATGAACTTACCCATAGACAGTCAGCCTAGTATGTCATTAAGTCATTAATTTTGCGAATTTGAATCGTAATGAAACTAACCAACAGATCCGCCAACTGCCAAGAGACTTCGAATGTTTTAATAATCGTTTCTGCGACGAGAGCCTACAGGGAGCGCACACTTTCGCGATTTGAATAAATCGTGAATTTCGAAAGAAGGGCTCCGCGAAAAATTAGAACATTTTTAAGATATACCTAAGTAGATGTAACAGCGTTAAGAGATAAGAAAGTTGTAAGAAAAAGTCGCCTTGTACATAGCCGCTTGGCATTATCATAGTTAGGTATACAAAAGATATAAATATAAATAAATATACATATATACATATTATATAGAATATATGTATCCATATGTATAGATATACTTAGCGTCCACTCATCCCTTTCCACAAGAATGTAATTATAAGCTCGTATTAAACAATGCAAAGGCGTAACGTTTTAGACTGAATGTACGAAAAATATTAGAAGCGATAGGGAGCACGTGGAACGGCGGCACTTTTAGACAATACCTAGGTGAAATTTTTGAACGTTCGTTTCCAAATTAGGCTTTAGAGTGAAAAATGGAGGAAAGACGCGTGCACGATAGGAGGCGAAAATGTGTGTAAAAAAAAAGGATCTTTTCTTCTTACGGACAATGTAACGGGGGGTCCAAATCATGAAATAACGCTTTTGGCCGGCTTTTTCGTAAATTCTCACATATCGCAGGAATTCTAATAAAGGTGAAAAATTTATTCGGAAAGTACGTTAGGTGTAATTCAAATACTGGCGCCGTGGCCGCTTTGTAAAGGAAGCTTATCCTAACCGGTGCCAACACATAAAATTAAGAAGAGATACGGGCGCTGGGGGGTCGCTTCGCGTTATCTGAAAGCTGATGCAAAACTTTAATTTTCTAATTACGTTATTTCACGTTCAAATTTATAGATCTCATGTTACGACGTAGGGCGCCCGCGATGTAAAGCTTTTGTAGTTAGAGTGAAAATTATTATTTTTTTTTTCTTTTTCTTCCGTTTCGTTCTTGATATGCCTGGCGGGTTGCACGTAATAATAACGAAGTATACACTTTGTTTTTTCATATGGATTACGAAAGAATTCTATGTATTAACGATGAATGATAATAGACTTTATTGTAAATGTACTGCCATAATCATATAACTATATTACGAGAGCCTACGAGTAATAGTTATAAATATTATTCCTGTAAAGATTGAGGAAGAAAAATTGAGGATGTTGGCACAAAAATACTAGGTACATTCAATGTAAATAGAGCATATTTTCAATGTGTCTGAAAAAAAAAAGTATGTTTTGTAATATAAGCATTGCAAAAGAAAATAAAATTATTAAACTAAATTATTACTTGATTATTACGTTAGACACCTGAACACCTTTCATGTTTGGTATGAATTCTTAGCGAATGGGGTTTCTCACTTTTATCTATCACTTTGAACTATTTTAATTTTAACTCAATTAAGTATATAAATAGGAAACTTTCAGTGTAAGTGGTATACGTAATGTCTATGAAACGTGCAATAATAAGTGCCATTAAGTTTATAGGTTATGTCACATAATTTCTTAACCTCGCAACCGGCAGTGTCGACTGTTAATAACTGTTGCTAATTGTCACGCATGTCTTTACTTATTTTGTGCTTCAGCCTATTATTATAATTAATTTTCATGAAACGATCTTACATGGAAATGGATCATTGCAACAGCAGTGTATCTAATAAAGGTAAGAATCAAATGATTTCTTATAAAGCAATGGCATGTTATGTTAACATCTGTGATCCGTTGTACAAAACTTGGTTTATTACTATTGTTTTGGAATTAATCTTTTGATTTTAGTCGTTCTCGTTGAGCGAAATGTGACTCCGCAGGGTATACCATTACTCAATCCAACTATCATTGCCAAAAAGGGCTCGAATGACCTGGTCGAGTTAGCAATGGAAATACAACAGGTATTTTTAATACTTATATTTGTTATATTGTGAATATTCAGTTATTAAAATGAAGGTGAATTCCATTACAATTATATAACTGATTTTCCTTACAGGCTGATAATTATGTTAAAGCCAATGTATGTAACAAGTTACAAATGATTGCGCAACAGATGAATTTCCTTAAGAAACAAGCTGAAACTGTTCTGAAAGAGGCAAAACAAAATTCTATACTCAATCATGCTGCGTGTAACTTTATTAAACATCCAGGACACATCTACCATTTATACCAGAGAGAATCTGGACAGATTTATTTTTCTATGCTGAGTCCAGAGGTATGCTTTTAAATAAATAATCCTATAAAGTTGTACTTAGCAAAAATATATTTGTAAAATGTGCAATGGATGTATTTCCATCTCGCAGGAATGGGGTGCCTCCGGTCCACCACATCGTCATAAAGGCTCCTTCCGACTGGAATATGATCGTTCATGGACACCTTTGTCTGAGATTTCAACTAAAGATAATGAACTTACCATAATTAATAAATTCCTTCAAGCCACTGAAACTTCCATGTGCCCTTCTATCATTGACGGTATGATCGTGGATTCGTGATATCAAGATTGCATCATATTGATCTACTAGTACGAAAGAATAGATAGGCACTAATTCTTAATTTCCTATTGTATATTTGCGCTCGTGAACGATCAGTTAAATAGTTGCAATTAAAGATTTATTTTTCGTCCCACAGGGATTTATTCGCGTCTTAAGGGTTAAATCATCATCGATCCTTGGACTTGATTCATAATGGATTTGGAAATAGACGTTCCATCTAAAAAGTACTTATTACTTCAACAACGATATATTTATTGTTAAAGAAACAGTCATTTTTCATAATATATATTAACAAGTGTTTCTTCAATGATTCACTAACAGTTTAATGCCGCAAGTGACAATGTTTCTATGAAGTAACCTTAGATCCGATCAAAATCAATAACGAATCAAACGAATTGATATGCTAATTCAAGCTAATAAGCGGACTGATCATTGTAATATGTTCGTGTACGATTAGAGACGCCTATAGACGATCAATTAAATCTAATAATTATTTTAACTGTACAGAACTGATCCCTAGGCACATTCTGCGTAATCAGAAAGTAGACATTCTTTTTTTTTTACATAAAATTTATGAAAACTTATTCGTGTAAACAAAATTTCGAATTTCTTTCGCGCATGCATTGTGACAATTTCCTACTATATTTGAATACTATGATTTTACTTATAATTGAATATTCACATGAACTTTACTTCCGTGAAACAGTAGCCGCGTTATAACTCGCAAAAGTATACTTACGTATCTTTGCGTTTGCATTAATCGTTAATGATTAATTCGATGTCACAAATGTACAATTCAAGGATAGATACTCGTTACTTATAGTTAGTTTTGAACTCAACTAACATCATTATGTAAAGAACGCATAATAAAAAAAGATCAATGTGTATTTTCCTCTGTTTCTTTACATGTTTTTATATAGAATGTCCTGAATTTAAAGAAGACCATTACTTCCGTTTGGCACGTGAAGTAAAATGAGCCCACAGAGAAAAGTGATTTATCTGCGTGTATGTATTGCGGCAGATGAGAAAACAGACAGGAAGTGACGTGTTCCTGGAAGTTCAATGACATTATTATACAAAGCGCAACTGATTTCACTAACGTTAAATGTGCCATAAAAGCCATTTTTTTTCTCGAAAGACAATTCGAATCCTAGGAACGAATTAAGGATACGGGAACTAACGCAAATCATCAATTAAGGTTACGATGGCTTCTTTTTGTTTTGGTATGAAACCGTTTGCGTCATGTGGTATTCACGCGATGTGCTGTGAATAAGAAAATAATGAATCAGTTAAAAACAAAATAACAAACT
Source organism: Calameuta filiformis (assembly GCA_030142265.1). Lineage (NCBI taxonomy): Eukaryota > Metazoa > Arthropoda > Insecta > Hymenoptera > Cephidae > Calameuta > Calameuta filiformis. The sequence goes on from JARQSU010000637.1 coordinate 277,750, forward strand.
TAAACATATAATATTGGATTTCTTGAACTTACATTGTTTTGGTATCCTAAGAGGTTCGTTATCCTTTATAAGACACTCGTGCGTTTGCGTATGAAACAGATATTGCAGGAGAAGCTGTTTATCTTCCCCGACACAAGGATCATAGAAACCAGGCAACTGGCTCTGTAAAAATAATATATCTAGCTTACATCAAAGGACCAATTCTCATCGATGAGTAATAGTGGCTATAAAAATGAAATAGCAACCTTCGATGCATTGTGAAGAACAAGCTTCGAGTCTTTTACCAGACATTGTAGTGGGATAGTTACATCGATGACTTCATCTCTATGACCGTTGACTCCATCTTCCCCAAGATTTCTATCTTGAGGATAAACAAACCTTCCATAAAGTGCCTTCGTGATAACCAGACCTCTTTTCGATTCCTCTTCCGATCTAATTCTACTGAAAGTAGCTTTCATAAGATCAACAGCTGCCTTAGCTTCTCTCTGTTTTTCCAACATCCGAGATTTATTCATCTCTCGCTGTTTCTCCTTGTCGCGTTCCTTTTGCTCCCGCATCACCGGGTCGATTATCAATTTTTTTACAATCGTCCACGTTATCAGTGGCGCCACTGTCGCGTAAAATACTGGCGCCGGGAATACCTCGTCGCACAAATGAATTGGAAACGCATACGTTTGAGAAGCTCGACTCAGTTTGATTTTCAAAGTCACACCCATTGGCACTCCAACTCTGACTGCTGCGGAGAGTGCACTGTGCTTCGATACTTTCTTTTCAGCACCGTACTCCACGAAAGCTCCAAATGTACCAGCTCTGAAACAATTAGTATCTTTGGATATGTTATTGCTGATAAACATTACTAGAGAGAGGATACGAATAGCAATACTAACTTTATACATCCACGTAATTTCATTTGTCTTTCCTCCATTTTGTAGGTATAATTAAGGCTTGCGTATGAGTGCAGGATTCCAAATTGTATTGAAAAAGCAGTGTACGATTGAGATGTGTCTCTTACTATCATTGTGCTCATTGCACTCTGCAAACCAGCTCTATACGTGAGATATCCCACTGTATGTTTATCTAACTGCATAGCCAATGCTATAATTAATGATTTCATCAATCAAAATGTATTAATAAATTTTATCGGTTTATCTAAATCTAGTGACGGATGTGTACGTACTTCCCACGAGACCTGGTCTAATTCCGTGTCCTGTGAATTGTAAAATTGTTGCCCCATTGCAAAATAATCTTTTTGTTAACGTCCTAAATCCTTTTAGTGATACTACAGGTCCATTTCCAGCACCGACATCCAATTCTATCCAGCCTTTTGCCGATACTAAACGTCTGGCACCAACGTTAATAGAACCTGTGCCAGTTCCATTTTGAGTACCCAACTGACCAGACATCGTAACAGTGTCTCTTAATGTCAAGGGGGCTTCTATCGATTGAGCAAATGACATGCCGCTAACTTCAACCGATGAAAAAATTCCAGGCCTGTGAAAGTAGTTAGTACTTTACATTGCCAATATATTAGCGCGATAAATGAAATTGGTAGTTTCAAATAATATCTTACGGCTCTTCATAGTCATCATCGTATCTACTAAAAAGATCTGTTGCATTGATGTTGACGATGACGCTGCCCTTGGGATTTGTACGTTGCTGTAGCCTTCTTTCTTCTCTTTCTCTTGCCAGGCGTTCATACTCTTCTCTTATTTCCTGAGGAGTCTTTGTACGCTGAACAATTTCCCATCCCTCTGTTTCAAGACCACGGGTACCCAAAGAGTCATAAATTGCTCTCTGGTGAGGGTCACTCAAAACTGTATAGATCATTATAATTATTATTTCATATGTCAATCTAACTATGTCAATTACTCCACAAAATTTAAATAGACGATACCTTCATATGCTTTCTTTGTACGGTTGAAAAGAACTTCAGCCTCTTTCTTAAGGACGGGGTCTGCATGTTTATCTGGATGGTATAATCTACTTTGTCTACGATAAGCATTGTTAATTTCTTCAGGAGCTGCCTGCAATCACAGAATATAATAGTAAGTCATACATATACAAAAGTATATATTACAAAATTATGATATGTGCACTGAATATATCAAATATGCAGTTGTCTCTCAAGCCATGCTTAGTCCAGATAAATTCGGGTGTGCCTAATTTTAATAGACATATATATATAAAAGGTTGAGTAAATATTTGCTCACATTGCTCTTTGATAATACTTGAATTATTAAGTTATGCAAGTTCTGCTTATGAGAAAAATTATAATGAAGGTTTTAGGATTACAGAATTGACTCTGAGTGATAATGTGAACAATTTCAATCTTATACGCTGTTGTTTATTTCTACATATGAAAAAGTGGCAATGCTCTGAAAAAATTCCAGTGATAATTTAGCCGGATTCACGTGTGCAAATTGAGCAAGCGTAACCGTCAATGTTCTCTAGCTTGCATCAGACTTTTTCACGATTTTTTCGACAGACTTAGTCAGATATTTTTTCACCGGCTTTTTTTTTCATAATTAAGGGCTTGATTACGTCAGCGTCGCAGAAGAGAAAGTCACGTGGAGGATTAGGGCAAAAATTGATCACTCTTCATCTCTGTTAGAAAATATAATTGTATGATGTAAAATATCTACATATTCTCACGTTTCTTGGTACGTTCAAGAACGTATAGAAGTCCTCTTCAATTATATTGTCCTGTTCGATATCGTCGTCCATTTTAAAGCCTACAAATTTTCTTTCGTTCAGTGAACCTCAGGATTCAGAACGATATTTTCCTCACTCAGTCTTCTGCTTTCATAGGTTACGAAATTGTCTGCAGACCGGCTTTTCTTAGTTCAAACAACATTCATAGACGGCAGCAGTAGCTCGCTTTAAAAAATTTTACGATTTACCGACTGCCGGTAATTTTACCCGAAGAAATTGCTTTTACCGACCGAGCGAAAACCAACCTTTTAAATTTAAATTACGACTAACGTAATGATACCCAATAATGCTTTTAGTAACTCCGCCATTGTTTAGAGTAGGGTGTCTCTACCAGCGAATGGCTAGGTCCCAGTAAATGGACGCATAACATAAATTACATCTATATACAGTAATTTTCACACGAGTATCCATTCAATAGAGGCGTTTCCTAACGTGCTCATCTACCGGTGGATTTACCCCGCAAAAATTAAAAAGACGCGATTGCCATTAAACAAAATGGCGCCCATATCCAGGGATCGAAACTTTCGCGAAATAGACCTCACAGAATGATCCAGAAGCTTCAGCGTCTTAAGAAAAATTTCAACGCCAAGATGCGCAATGTTACGACTCTCGGTAGCTCACAGAAACGAGGGAGTAACTCAACGATCCAGTCAGTGGCCAGTACGCAAGAATGAGAGGGAAACCGTGGACGTTAAATCGGCATGAAAGGTAATATTGTTCGATGGCTGCTCGCTCAACGTAAACATTTACGCCTAAGGAACCAAAGCATAAAGCCGTCGTCCGCGGTTGGGCCCAATGTTTAAACGACGGCGTGCGCCCTAATTTATGGGCCTTTTTAGGGCACGGTCGTGCCGTATTAAGTTTTAAGTTTTAACTGCCCTCCCGTCTGGGAGTTTAGGGCGAAGGCAGGAGCACGCGATGCAGACGCGATCTATGCGTTCAACGACAAACGAGAACTGGACGGCAAATAAGACGGCAGTCTGGGACGAAGGTGCGTGACGTTCCTCAGGCTGCAGGTACAGGCCAGGACTAGAGACAAGAAGAAAGAAAAAATGGAAGAAACTAAAAGAAAACAAGGTCCGTGAAATAACACTACCACTTAGATTGGCAAGCAGTGCTACCACTGCGCCAGCCACTGGCAGCACTGCTCATGGAACGTGACCGCGTGGTAATCGCTCCTGTCTCGCCTTGCCGCGACAAACGAACGACTATAAAATCGCAATAAACTTGGGGGCGAGGTTAAGAGAAAAGCTGGGGAGGCCACGGGAGCGAGATTGCTTTGACATTCTTAAATCATAACAGAGAGTCCCTGTAGCGGCGTGGCCTGGAGTATATATGTATAGGATATATATATATATATCCTTATTCACGACGAGAAAGAACGAAATTCTATTTGTAAGTATAATATATAGGTTATGGTATCGTGAATTAGGAAAAATTAGAAACTTTTGACAACTGGATATATAATTTCTTTGGTTACAGATACTCGAACGGTTTATGGGTTTTATAGAACAATATTATTATATTATATTAGTTATACGCGACAAGCAAGAAATAAAGGCTGCCACCATGCTGGCGTATAAAGTAATCCTCATAATCGCGACACACAAGCATCAACAATAATGTTAAACGACGAGGGAAACAATTGAACAATCGGGACCGATGTGTTGGCAAACATTGGCATTGTACTGGCCTAACAATACCCTGTTATGTTGGCAACATTACCTTCCGTGGCTCCCACTTTAGGTCAACAATTCGCTCACTCGAGCATTGCCACTGTTGAAAAATATCCGGTCGAGCCGCTCGTTGCTCTTTTTCTCTCTGTTTCTTTTCTATTTTCATTTTTCTTCTCTCTTGCTCTTTCTTTTCACATACCTACGCGTTCTTATGTATTGTACAACCTGTCGACGTACGTTACCCACGAGTCCCTCTGTCAGAGTCTAATTAGAATGTAAAAAATGTGTTTTTTTAAGAAAACTCAATAATTAAAAATTATTTAATTAGACGATAACGTTGTTAAAAAAAACAACAACAAATTTAATATATAGATATTATCACCAGTGGAAAGGACCCGTGAGAAATATCAGAACGATCATCTTGATTAATAAATATTTTAAAATCCGACAGTGTCTCGTATCGGAACATCTGGCAGTTTGATTGGAAATAGGCTGAAGCACACGAGGCACAATTTACAAAACAATTCAATTAATACCAGTAACAACGAATTGATATCCTTTTACGGCCTGGCAGATTCCTCGACGAGAAAGACTCTCGCGCAGGTGTCGCGCTCGTGTTACGAATCATCGGCATACGTGTGCGTATGGGATACGTGCATATGGGATACGCAGGACTTGCATTACGTAAGTGTACAGTCCTTTCGGAGAAATTGCAATTCGCAAAAAAAAAATGTCTTGGTTGGAACTTTTGCAGACACGAGGTCGTTGCCGATTACGTCGTCAATTTTGTAAGACAATGTCCCATTTTTTTTTGTTCACCTTCTTACGCAACGCGTAACCCAAATTACGAGCGCATTTCTAAGAAGCGATTCGCGTCGACGTTTAATGTTTACGGTCGCTGGATCACCGTCGACAAATATCCTGCTTAATGTTTATCGATTCGAATTTATCCCGCTCGATAAGCGACTCTGCTGCAACTTCTCAGGACTACCAATTGTTTTTCTTACCGAGGATTAATGATTAAACTTCGTCGTCGATGTCTTTTAGGTTATATTTTTCATCGTCGCTAGCGAGTCCCGTCGGTACTTTCTTTTTTTATAGATTTCAACTATACCGACACAAAAGACCTTTGTGGGTTATGTTTTGACGTGCTTCGTTAATCCTTAAGGACAGTGTTAGGTTATATCGGTTATACGTACGTACTCCTAATCTGGAGTCTGGACAGTCAGATTCCTTAGTTTATACCTCCTGGTCGTATTAGCATACGTGTTATTGTTACTCAATATGATTTTATGGTGTCGCATAGCGTCGAAGATCTTACCAATGGACAATGGGTAGAGATTATATTTGTGTGATAAGACGCCACTCTTATGAAATTATCTCGCTCGATTTTAATCTCTGGAGAAAATTTGGAGGGAGCCAGACTTCTTTTTTTACCATGTATTTTTTATTATTGCAATTTGTATGACGGTCGAGGTAATCATGGATGCTATTAATTTTTTTTAATCCACACGGGGATGTTTTTGGTACGGTGAGATTCGTTCGAGCGGAGTTGAGAAACTCTCGCTGGGCTGGCATGAACGAACCACAGGCTGATGTTCCAAGACTAGTTGCCAGCCAATCAGGAGCTCAGGAGAAACTTTCGATACCGCCCCATCATGGCGACTGTTTCCGTTGCCCACTTACACAAAGAACCAACGACCCTTATTCACTGGTTCTCTTTCTAATCCCTTTTAGCTTTGATTTTCTATATTATTAATAAATTCGATCAATTTATTTATGCAGGAATTCTACGCGAGCGTCAATTTACGGGGAAACTATATAGCGGAAAAAATTCAGGCATCCGTATCTGTAAGGATTTTTAAATGGGACTAAGAAGATCTATATAGATTTAGACCATTGGATTTATTGGTATATAATAATAATAACATTATAATAATAATAATGTTTGTGCCCGCAATATTAATTTTTTTTTTTAATTTGTAGTTTTCTTGAGCTTCAATGAATATTAGTCAAATCGCTGACCGATTAGAATTGCAAAATATTTTACGCACTGACAGTTTGCAATTTTCGAATCGCACGAATCATCAATTTCGTTACTGATTATGCGCGTCGATTTAATTGAAGCGAATGGACGCGCGTAAGTTGCAAAAAGAGAAAAAGGTACACGGACAGAGAATATGTATTTAACTGGAGCGAATAAAATGAAGAAGAATAAATGAAAACAGTACGGTGCTCGATCTTTGAATGAACACAATCCTAGCGATATCCACTGTTAGACAGAGATTCTTTATTTTCGTCATACCGACACGACTTTATCATTATGACGTAAAGCGGTATCGTCAGCAAATGAAAAATAAAAATAAAAATGCCTCGTGAACGAAATCCATCGAGCAATTTCAATTGGCAGATAAGCCAAACAGTCGTTGCTTAATTATTCATTGGAATGCACGTGTAAGCGTCCCAATTACATAATTAGCCACGTGTTAACGTAATAAGATTTTGCGACCAGCTATGTATGTATGTCAAAAAGAAAAATGTACAGTTTTTATAAATTTCAATGACACGTATGAGAGAGATGATTTTTTTTTCAAATTTCTTTATAATAAAATATATTTATAATATTTTTTTTTTATAATAAAAATATAAAATATAGCAATCGGCTGGTATTATCGACCGCGGTTGGAGGTGCTGCTGGAAAAGGTAACTGAAAGCGAACCGGGAGGTGGAAATCAGTCACCAGGAGTTTCTACGAGTCACGAACCGTCGGCTCCGCCTCCATCTTCCCACTGCTCCCCGTTTAGTCCTTCCCCACGCGACGCCGGCCGCCAGGCAGTCAGGCGTCCAAGCCAGACTCAATCTCGGTTCAGTTTCGTTTCTTCTCGGTGCTTCGTTCAACTGGAGCATCCGTGTCGTATGAACGAGCCTTTAGATTAAGGAGAGTGTTAAGATTATTGTAAATGTGCAACGACCTTTATTTGCTGATTCGTTAAGACGCAACGATAAAAAGTGAAACCTGTGCAAGGCCGGAGAGGAATTATTCTGATAGAACTGCGAGTCCAGGTAAATTGTCATTTATCTATTGTATTTGTTTCGCGTAACGCGAGTGACAGAGTGATTGTTATGACAATTATTGAGCAGCTAATGAAACGAGGGGTTATCGTTGGTTTATTTTTTCCTCGACCGAGATTAACGCGACGAACGATGCAGCGGCGGTGTAGGAAGATTCTTTTATCGAACTGCTGAACGTGTTTCAACTGGTGATAGGTTATTGATCGTACTTCTTTTTGACATTGAGAAATGAATAATTAATTAATATATACGTGACAATTGCAAGAGAATCGTTTCAGTGCGTCGTCTTACGTGAATTCTTAATGCTTGCTGCAAGACTCGTCGATAATTTCCGTTGCGACGGATCGCGCGGGATTCGGACTGTAACGAATTTCGATAGATTCGCAATTATTTGCGTTAATTGAAATTACGATATCGAATGAGTCGTGACAAAAGTGACTCCGGTGGCGAAGTATCGTTGAAAATTATTTATCGTTCCGTCCAGACACTTTTAATCGCCATATAAATTTGTACATCATCTTAGTTCCTCGATTCGCCGTATCTAATAAAACGGCACTGCAGTCTTTCTTCACGAAGGACGAAGCTCTGCCAATTATGTCGTGTTTTAAGTTTATAAACCTTTACTATTATGGAATCGAGGTCTCCTGCCGTCGGTTAATTCGAACAAAAGCATTATTCCGGTATGTGGCTGTCAAGCAGCAGTGGGTATACAAGCGTGTGTGCCCTCTTTGACATTCGTTTGAGAAACCATTAAGTTTTTACGATTTGACACTAGGAACAGTGAATGGTGGTAACCATGGTGTTGAGCAGCGGTAACCCCGGAGAAAAGTCAGTATGTTTATTGAGGCTTTTAAAATTTAACTACCACAGTGTTTGTGTGTTTCCCTGTTGTTACGCGAACGAAAAGTTAAGAGGTTCGAAAGCAACCGGTAGAAAAATACGTAAACGATAAATTTTCGATTGATCGTTTGATTTAAATCTTAAAAAATTTCGCGCGCTTCGCTCGTCGTTCTAAGCGTGCCAACAAATTTCGTAAAGTTTGTAAACTCCGTCCGCGATCATTCAGAATTTATGTGGACTCGACGCGCCGTTTACAAAACACCAAGATAAACGTCGTATCGCGAGATATACATGAACAACATTTCACCGATTGATAGTTTTTTACATCTCGGGTTTTGTCCGATTTGCACCGGGTGGACATCGAGTCGAAAGAATTATAAACGTAATTTACATATTGACGTTTACTTTTTATTTTGAAACGAAGGTACGGAAACGGAAAACGCGTGGACCCAAATTCGGAAAATGATAAGCACGTTGATTATAAGAAAATATGTTTAACACACGCAATCGCGATAGTAATTAGTAAACAAATAAACAATTGTATCCATTGCTTTCGTTACCACCGATACGTGTGTTAGACTCGACCAAGTATATAATTGGAATATAAATATTTATAATCGTCCGGTAAGACCGATTGACAAAAAGAAATAATTTTTCATTGAACGATAAGCCATAGTCATGAACGCCAAGCGTTGGTCAATTAGAGTTATCAATAGAAATCATTAAGTAACCCACGAGCAGATTAACGACTGTGGATAAACAATAAAGCAAGAAGAAAGACGCGTCTACAGACGTAAACTTTTTTTGCTGGCCGTTAATCGAAATCCCATGGGGCATGGAAGATCACAAAGGATCTAGAAAGATCGAGTAGAGTTCGTTCTTGGCATCAGACTGAATTACGGGACCGCGATGCAAGACTCGCACTTAAAGCCAGATTTATTATCAGAGAATTAAGAAGCCATTGCCCGAAGGAGCAACGAGTCCTTTATTCGTGAGAGGTAAAAAAACAAAGTGAATGAAATAATTTATTTTGAAATTTTAAAGAAAAACATTTTCAATTCGTATCTCATCATATGTGATGTACGAAGCATTTTCGAGCGTTACTCAATCGATATGATCTTTCAGTTGATCTCGAAGAAGCCAGTCGAAGATCTCGCAGGATCAAGTATAAATTACGAGGCTGCTAGTTGTGTCAGGATTTACGATCCGGGAACGGGACTAAGGAGTCGAGTACTCGCGTTACCCTAGCCGGCGGAAGTCCCGATGCGTCCCTCGGGAACCGCCGAGTGGAATCATCGGCGTCGGCAAAGTCTTCGGGGCTAAGTGCTCAGCTGTTCCGGACTTGTCAACCGAATAGCGGCGTCGTGTTAGACATATCGCCGTGGCTGGAGATAGGAAGACGCGCGCGGGCTTTGCAGCGACGCCAGGCATCGCCGACGTCGGCAGGCTTCCTCGGTAGCGTCGGGGTGTCTACGTTCGCCTGGAGAAGAGGGAGGCACTGTGTCACTGTCATTTAAAACACATTAAACCCACGTTTCAATACGCGGCCCTGTCTAAACTACCGTTTCGTGTCGCACCCACGTACGTCATCGTATACCTAACCTAACGTCTAATACAAAATCACCAGGACTCCCTGCGTATACTTCTGGACGACGCGCACTTTCGATACTTTTCTCGCTTTTCTTTTTTTTTTTTTTCGATGACTTTAAAAGCCTCGATGAGACGCGAGGAAATTTGTGGCTCGACGAAATGGAAAAAAAAAGATGGCGGCCGATGGCGCGAGAGAGTGAGAAAAATGGTTTTTCGAAATTTTTACAAATCGCAGCTTTCGTTTATACGAATCTCTGTCGATTCGTGGCTATTTCGTAAACGGCGTCGAGATTTTTTGTATATTTTTTTTTAAATCTACTTTTTTTTGTTAATTTCGAGCTGCCGTCGCTTGCCCAAAATGGTGGTTACCTCCTTTTGCAAGATTCACACTTATCTTGAGCGAATAAAATTCGTGGTAGGAATGTCGAACATATTGAGAATTAAAAATGGCGAACGAACTAAAAAAAATATATAAAGATCCTGTGAGAAAATATAATTGGCTGACGCAAGATTCTCTTTGTGTTACAGATTCCACATCGTATCTCAAGATTCATACTAGATGATAATGCTAACATCTTTTCGGATTATCTTCATCTTCACACTAGACCTGAACCATCGCTGAAACTTATCGTTCGAACTTCCCCTTGGTATTGACCAAGTCTGAAGATTTGCATGAGACGAAAATGTGACGGCGTACGAAAATAAAAATTTATCTTCTGGAAGATCGATCAACCTTCGTGGATCCGTCAAGAAATAAGAGAAGAGGCGCGACACGATTTTGAAAAAATTGTCCGTGTCTAACAGCCATCACTGATCAGACTTACATAATGTTTTTATGAAACGTGAATTTCATCAAAATTAAATAATATTAACGAATGAATTTAAGACGACATCGTATGTGATTATAATCTGTTATCAATTACTATAGGGATGAACTGAAAAATTTTTTTATTGTATATATAATACATATCGAGTCCGCGAATGAAGTTTACGTGAACGTTAAGTTATCGTGAAGAAGTT
>JARQSU010000637.1:288759-311386 GCA_030142265.1 Calameuta filiformis
TTTTTTTATTGTATATATAATACATATCGAGTCCGCGAATGAAGTTTACGTGAACGTTAAGTTATCGTGAAGAAGTTATCCGAGCAAGGAAACTTGTGATTTGAGATTTATATTAGAAAAAAAAAAAGAAATTCAAGTGCAGTGTTCATGAGCAATTTACAAGCTAGTAAAGACTATCTAAAACAGTGTTGCAAAGTTTTTCCTAGTGTTCAGAAAACAGTGACTGCTGAAGCCCAAAACGAAAAGATTCTCTCGGCAGAGGGAAGGCTTAGTCTAGAGGTGATCAAAGGACATAATTGTGGAGGGCCTATCAGCTTATTGGGGAGATTTTGTCGAGCAGCGTCGCGTAAATGCAGCTGCGGCAGCCACCTTCTTTATGAACTACTCAGCTGCAGATACAAGCAGAATGGTTTCCCATCACATTCCTGGGCCCGGGGTGAGTGTGACTATTACCTGTTTTTTTCGAAAAAAAAAAAAAAATAATAATAGTGTAATAATTTCACGAAAATTCAACGTCAACAGACAGTAACGCTATCGCAGATCTCACGTTACTCTACAGTCTGAACGTAGGCTAAATTGTGCACGCAGTATTTACTTGGTTAAAAGGAATTTTCTTTCATTAGAAAACTAACGAGTGTCGAGTATTGTAACCGATACAATCTCGAATCGCAATCGGTCGACTTATTACCGACTGCCAGTACGATAGAGTTTATCGATATTATTACCAATATTAGTACCACGGGCAAACGTATACGACTACTGTGCATTATACAGTTTAATTGCATCCCGTAACATAATCATTTTTTTTTTTTTTTTCATCAAGAATGCCGTTAGCGAGAGTTAGTGTTTACCGGTCACCGATACGATTATAATAGGCATAAAATAGTCTGATATGAAAATGAAATCCCATGGGTGCCTTATGGGACGCGAAAAATAATTTCGAGATCCCATTGGCTCTTAATGTTTTCTATATCGTGAACTATCAATTCCTGTCACTTTTGTTTGTTATCTCTGCGTAGGAACGAAGGAGGTCGTGCCCCGAAAATTTCGCAACGCACAACAAGCTCCTACGTCGCGTTACTTGGCGTTTTCATTGCAACTGCGACTTCGTTATTTCTCCTTTCCAGTAAACGTGCGACAATTTTTTTTTTATGTTGTGACCATGTTTTTTTTATCAGCCATCATTTTTGGTGGTAAAATCTTGGATGGATATCGTAGGTTTATTTAGATAGTGTCAGCTGATTGGATTATTGTTTATCGATATTATTCGATTGATCGACTGCGGGTCAGCTTACTGTATTATTGATTGATTTCAATGGAAAGGTCATTTGTGTCATTAGTCCAGCTCTGAACATCGTTTTGTGCAAAAAATTAATGATCGATTGATTCACTCTGCATCCAAGTAGAATTTCCCATGATTCGATATGGCTAAACATTTTTTAATTTCAATGACGTAATGACGTTATTAAAGTAATTGACTTTTATTTCAATGTTGGTTTATTTTTAAATGTGAGCTACTTTGGAAATGCGTTTTATCAGTCCAGGTAAAATGATTTACATAGTGTCCATATTAGTTGATTATTATTAATGCTATACGATGCGAACGAGTGTTATAAGAAATAATGAGAAAAAAAAAAAATTAGAATGGAGTCTGCTTATCGAGGGCTGATAAGCGTAACGTATCAGTGTCTGTCATTGATCCGAATCGATCTCTGTATTTTGCTACAGACCTTCGTTAACATAGATATAGAAAGTCAAGGAAATTACGGCTATGAGACAAAAGTGTAATGGACGAACACGAGGGAATAAAAAATGGTCAATTTTCCCCCTTAAAATACCACCTTTTCAATTCGCAATAACTTAATTATGTTGGTACCAAAAGTTTTATTCAAATTTCCATGTTAAATGTGGATAAAAAATTTTTTTAATTATTTTCGCCCCCCCCTGCCCTCCCCTCAATCCTCGCGCATTGCGCTGCATGTTTATCTAGGGAGGACAAGTAATTAAATGACTGTCGTGTAAAGTTAATGATATCGGTACCCAAAGGGGTCGCAATGGTTTCTGCGATTCTGGAACAGCGACGGCGAACGATTTCTCAACGTCCCACTGTTGATGCAGTTCTGCGGTAGTGCAACAGCCGCCACTATATCTTGTCATGTTTGTAAGCAGAAGCGTCTGAACATTTAGCGAACCGTAGTATTCGGCTTTGGGGCTCTTGTTCGATTTTTAAACATCACCCTGTAGCGACAGAGAGGATTAATTAAAGGTTAAGAAAAAAAAAAGAAATTTCGCCAGGATTTTCGAAATCAAAATTTTTCACCACTTCAGTCCCCGCGTACGATTTGAAGCAACGACACGGAGCGCGGAAGGCAAAGATCTGTAACAGTCGTGGGAGAATAAAATATTTGCAAAAAAAAAGCCCAACGAGACATTCATAAGTCGTGAAACAAGATCGCAAATTAACGATCTAGCAAGATCGTAAGTTTTGCTTGGCATAATACGGTGTCACAACACTTAGCCGGTGTTTGTAAGCTCCTGGCGACGAGACTTCAAACATCGCAGAGTCCGCCAAAAGTTCTGACATCTTGGCAGGGGAGTTGGTTGCCTCCCTAGCAGCACCCTTAGATTTTTCGAAAAAAAAAATTCGAAATGCTCTCAAAGTTTTTTTTTGTTGGACTTGAGAAAGTACCAGAGTCGAAAATAATTTTGATTTTTTTCTTTGGCAGGAACTGCAACAAGGTAACGACAGTCACCCTGTAGCAGAATTAGGGACGATGCCGCAGGAGTCGCCGCACTCGTTGAAAATCAAGCAGGAGCCGTTTCAGCAGTCGCCGGTATCGACTCTTCCGTCGCTTCATCAAGGTACGATTTCATTTGTCAAATTTTTATGCCAATGCGCGTTGACTGGGATTTCTGCAGCCGCCAAGGGTCCATCATCTTGTTTCGAAAACACGGCAACGCAAAAACGTACCGAGAAACAACAAACAACCCGGAGCGATTAGTGTGTGAAATACTTGATGTTGCTTAAGAACTCTAGCGGTGCTCTTGAGAAGCTTTTTCAATCTGACTTTTTTTTCCCCTTTCGTTCTTTATCCACCTTCCCTCCCTTATCTCAGTCGTACCACTCGAAAGCAGCGAAACTCCTAATAGCGCCGGTCGCACGTGTTACGCGTCCCTGGTTCGTCTGGGAGTAAAAAAATTTGGATAAAAAAAATATTTAAATATCCGTCCAAGCACCAAAGACACCGCACACGTGTTCATATGTGCACATATGGACAGACAATTTTTGACACCTGTATCACACTGGTATTTATATATTGCTTTTATCGTTGACAATTAAATTTTCTTTTTCGAGACGAAGATCTTGGGAAGTTGCAATACTGGCTATGGGAGGACCCGTGTAAAAGCTGCGTTCTAATAATACGAGGAAGATGAGAATCTGGAAAGAGTACGTGTGAAGAGAAGGGGGGGAGTGATGAAGGGCAGGAGTGAAACGGAGATAGGGAGAGACAATGAGAGCGAGAGAGAGGGAGGGAGGGGGGAGAGTGAGATACGGAGAGAAAAGCAATAAGAACGAGGAGTAGCAGGAATAAGAGCAGCAGTAGCAGGGATGATGTACCGCGGGAGGCTGCGCCCTGATCTTTCTTCGCACCGTTTAGTCACATTCTCCGTACGTCTGCGTACGAATAGAGAACGTAGCATTTCTATGTGGCGACTTTCGTCGCTCCTCGCGACTCGGTCGCCTGCCGTCCAATAGTTTCTTTTGTCGCCGAAATTCGTTGCTCCGAAGTTGGTCGCGAAGGGAAATGAAAATTGATCAAAATTTTTTTATAAAAGTGAAAGACGATATATATATATATATATATATATACACTCACTGAGACAATATTGTTAATTTTTTTTATTGGACCAATCTCCTCTCTGGTACCGATGACTATTTTTTTTACCGTCGATATATTATCCCGACCTGCATATACATGCATTTGAAGAAGCATAACGAAAGCTCTGGTTTCGTGAATGGCTTATTGGACTATCGTAATGGCCGTCTCGGGGCTCGACTTTCCTTCTTTTATCTCGTACGATTTAAGAAGCTGAGCCTGATAAGTTCTCCTTGCCGGATCCGATTTCGCACTTATTATTTGCTAATCGCACAGAATGCCGCCGAGATACCAACGACAGTCGGCGATGCGATTAATCGGCGTCCCTTGTTGGCTTCCGAGTGAAATCCTAGACAATGGGCGCGCATTGATACCTACGCGACGGAAGATAAGGACTCGCGATATATCATTCAGGGGGCCAAAGTCTGCGCGTCCTTGGTTAGCAGCCCGAAGGTTGGGGGGGAAGTTTAGACCGAAAAATACATGAAAAATCTTTTCCGAGCGAAACCGCCTGTTTGGAAGTGTCGCGATGAATTCTCAAAATCGATGGGTCTGGCTCTGGTCCAGGAAGATGAAGATTTAGGATGCAAGACGAAGGGTACGCAGTCGGCGCGTGCGTTAGACTGTTTGGAAAACCCTTGCGAAATTGGAACGGATCACGAAACTCTTTTTCTTCTTAATGAGGATGGAGCCAACCCCCTCCCTGGTTCACTCTATTTTTTCAGGCATCCCTTAACGACAGGGGTTGTCCTAGGCATTTGCGTCAAACTTCAAGTCGGTGGGGAATACGCACGAGGGTGAGGATGACGGAATGCTGGTCAGGTGGGTTATTTTGAAAGTCGAACTCCTTCAGACCGATTTGAATTTCCCGCCATTCCTTACGGGGCCTCAAAACGGTACTGTTGAAATAATAAGGGTGGAAAAAATTTTTTTTACATGTCAATGGATTTTTGAAAAAATTTTTTGGGTCTTTCGTCACGTTAGAAATTTGGGGGGGGGGCACTCATGTGAGGTCTGTCCCGCATAATGCGATTCTTTGGGAATTGGCTGGGTGGGAAGTGCAGGAGAATCACGGATGCTAATCTTGGAGGCTGGGTCTTAGGGTACATTGATATATTGCCCAACGACAGAGTAGCGTTCGGTGTGAATGGCCGACTTACCCGTTGAGTCTATACCTATAGCGACGATTGTAGTCAACATGAGGATTCACGTAGTTGGCAAGAATCCCAATAGCCATTGGAGAGACAGCGATTAGGAGGAATCGTTATCGCTGTCTGATGTTATCGTAGTGACTGTACTAGTAACGGAAGTGTATTTCAGTATCCGTGACCTTGTGTTCTTAAAGTATATCTTTCGGCTCAATTAATCTTAATGAATATTTTTAGAATAGAGGCAAACAAGGGCATAGTTTAAGGGCAATCGGTTTTTACGAACACTCGCGATTACTCGTGTCACGTGTTACGTAACCTCATGTTTAACCTCTTATCTCACATTTTTTTATCGAATTTGAAATCCATGATTTTTTTTATACTAAAATTCAAATTCCTTATATAGCACTGTAACTATTGTAAAAATTCATAACCGGGTAACCGTGTATGCGATTGATCAGCTTGTTAACCCATTTAACACTTCGTGTGTAAAAAAAAAAACGAAAACTGCCAATTTCAATAAAATTCGCAATCCTCCATTCTCGTCGGATTTCCGATTTTTTTGCAATTTATATAAAATAATTTTTCAAAAATTCTATCGACCTGTTACAATCTTGCATGCACGCACTGACTATTAATTATTGACGATATATGTAATTGGGTGATACTATTTTTTTTTTTGCAAAATACTCTAATCTCCACAATAATAATAATAATCCATGCTTGGATCAATGCTATGTATAAACGTGCTGCGTATTAATATAGTAAACATGATAAGTGGCATAAAGCGGACTTAAAGGAAAAAAAATTAACACATTGAAAATACCTCGTTCGATGCTATTCGTGCTGTGACGTACTTCTTACGTCACAACGAGGTCGAGATACCATTCGCCGATTGGCTCTCGTTCGAGATACCACCAGATGAGCTATCTCCTGTTGATGACCTCTTGACCCCACGCTTCGAGTCCTCCTGTACCCCAGCCTCATCGTCATTGTCACCATTGGCCATTATTGTTATTTCAATAATATTCGCTATGAATAATTTTCTGTCCCCCATTTTCATTTCTCTCTCTGTCCTTTCTCTCTTTCGAAATTTTCGAATTTCAACTAGAAATCAAATCTGTTTCCTGCTCCGTAATAAGTATCATTGAAAATATCATAAGTGTCATTCGGCTTGGTAAATAAGATGCTTTCAATAAATCTCCCCTTCGTTTCTAATCTCTCTCTTCCTCCATAGATTCTCGTAATCAAGATTCGTCCGTTCCTTAATAAAATTACACCCAGTATTTCTTA
The DNA here is from genome assembly GCA_030142265.1 of Calameuta filiformis. Classification (NCBI taxonomy): domain Eukaryota; kingdom Metazoa; phylum Arthropoda; class Insecta; order Hymenoptera; family Cephidae; genus Calameuta; species Calameuta filiformis. The sequence continues at coordinate 295,079 of JARQSU010000637.1, forward strand.
GGCCATACATCATCGTTCTTCAGTCAAGTTTCGAAATGTCACAGCCGCATGTACTAATATGAAGGGGATGCTGGGGAGGGGTACGGGGACAAGAGGAGGGGAGGGGCGGCACTGAAATAATCGAAGGTACATATCACATTTCCATGAGCTATGAGCAATGAGCCATAATGTATAATAAGACGTGAGTCCGACTTTTGCCCTCCCCCTCCCCCTCCCCACGTGTACCAAAGTCGTAATTCAGCCACGATTACGAGCCGCACAAACTGCATCGTTGATAAGACGAACTCCGAGAGTCAGCGTGATTACCGAAGTCCGGAAAAGGTACGACAGTTCGAAGATAAAAATTTTTTTTTATCACTTTTGACGACAAAGAATATATCGGTGGTGGATTTTCGAAAAAAAAAAAAAAAAAATTTGACAAAATTCGGATGAAAAATAGAGCGAGGGGATGGCGAAACTTTTGCTGTTTAAATTCTTTGCTAATTGTGCCCCCGTACGAGGCACGTGCCCCAAGCATATGGGGCTTGTTCGCTCGGTAGGAACCCCATGGGCTATTTGATCTCCCCTGATTAGCTGGGCACGACCCCCTCCCCCCCCACCATCCCCTTTAACTTACTGATACCATTATGGGTGTGGCTTGTCCGTGTCTCTGTGTGTTGTTCCTTTGATTATCCTACTGTGCACTGGGCTGGTGGGTATTAACGAGGTGGTAAAGGAGCATAGTGATTGCGATAAGCACAAACCGTTTGCCAACACACCTGACTGCAACTGGAGATTGCTATGCGATACTTACCAGACCGCATCTGCTATTGTGCAGACGTATTTACGGATGACTTTTTGCTCTCAGCTACTTGGGACTTCGTGTTACGTTGGACGCTTTTTTTATTAGATTAGACGCGCACGTTGGACGGTGTATGCACTTTTCGTTTTCTTTGTCGCGGGTGGAAATTTTTGTAGATTTTTTTTTTTTTTTTATTTCAGTGACAACTTTTTTTGGGTCGCAAAGATCGGCGATTCCATGCTGCGAGGATTTTTTTTTATGATAATTTATTTGGGGGTGGAAATTTTTTTGATTCGTAATTCTCTCGCACGAGAAAATGGTCGGTTGGATGGGTTACGCCGTGGGTATGTAAAAGGGCGGTAAATTCAAATCGTGTGATTGAAAATTTGTCATTCCAGAGGCGCAATAATGCGATTGCTTAATCAACGTTGATCGATCGTCAGCGAATTTTGATTTCGAAAAATTTTCTTTTTTTTTTTACATAAGCAGACGCGTTACGGCAGTCCGCTGTCTCTTGCGCCAGATTGCCCAAACTTCGAATTGCTGACTGGACGAGATTCGGAGTCTTTGTCGATGCGAAACTCCTGATTCCTCCTGTCCTGCTCGAGGCGACAGGACGCGATATCAGAAAAGAAGACGAATAACCGTGCTCACGTATCTGTTCTCTTGGTCGGACGTTAAAGGCTATGACGATACTTTTTCTCCCCTTTGCCTGGACGTGATGTCACTCGGTGATCGTATTTCGCTTATCAGGGCTGAATAACTCTTCCTCCCGGTACCTCGTGCTCTTTCAGGAATTTCAAGGAAATCGTCTAGTTCGCCGTTCGGGTGCCACGTATCTGTTATCTCGATTTTCATTCTTACTTTATCCACTTTTTTTGTTTTTTTTTGAAAAACTTCAAATTCTCATTTTTTTTTTATTATCATCAATAATCATACGCACATCGGGCAATTTTTCGTTCGATTTTTCTCTGCCCTCCAGACACGCCGGACACATATCCTTCATGGGGCAATTTCGTAACACGAGATCGGACGAAGCTCGATATCTCCCTTGGGTATTATAATTTATTTGCAGCATTAAAAAAAACATACCTCTTGTTATGATAACTCCGTGAGCCACTCTCGCTGTCTAGGTGTTTTGATAACATCGGATACGAATCGGCTGCAGGTTGGATCTAGGCCACGGCGAAATTTTACGCTGACTTTGTTCGTTGCCGTGTAAATTTTTTTTTCTGTTTTCAATCGAATACGAAAGTTCACGCCCATGCTCGATGACATCTGTTGGCGTTGTTGTTGAAATTTTTATTTTTTATTGTTACGAATTTTTTTTTTTTTTTTTTTTCGTTCTATACGTTTTATACATGGGATTCGATCGATGCGTGTAAGCGCCGTTTTAATTGGAGCGAATATAGTAAACTTCGTGGGGGGGGGGGGAGTCAGAGTCGTCATCATTCGACGTCCATTGCTATGTCGTTACGTAGTAGCGTTATTGATTACTCGTAGACTCTGATTTATTTTATTATACACTCTTGTATACGTCAATCTTATAAACAAAAGGACCTACTGGGTCTTATCAGGCTTATCAGGCTTGGTGACCGGTAAACGGATCTCGGTAGATTATACAATGTTATTATCGCGATAAAAGTTATTTGGTCTGGATATACCGGTGCATAATATTTATTTTCCATGCGATTAATTTTTCGCTCGATTACCGATTCTGTCTCGATAAATCGATCGATCGAGAATTAATATCGAATTTTATCGATTGGTCCATGGTAAATTGAATGTTACGTTGATTAGAGAGAAATCGGAGGAGCCTTACTCTGATTCGTTTACGAGTTAAATATAATTTTGAATTTTTTTTTAAAGAACAATTTTTTGTATGATAATTAAATGTAATTTTTCGTAATTACCCTTTCGGTCTGTACTTTTTTTTTTTTTTTTATTATTGATTGTCCTCAACTTCGTAATCATTCTCGACCAATCTTTACTATTGCTTAACGTTATCGTGATCTTTTTTTTTTAAATTTAATCGTACCAAAATTTTTTTTATTCTAGTCTCGTGCCAGTCTCTTTTATCTATCTTTTTCTCCCTTTCTTCCTCCCCTCCTCGATCCCCCCCTAGTCTTCCTGGCATCGTACGTACAAGGGAGTACTCAACTGGTATCGGTGTCCAGTTACATTCAGTTCCAGTTACACGTGCCTCGAGCATCGAACCATACGATACTAGGTACCTAGTCGCCTGCTGCAGGCCAACTGCGTTTTCTGCCCTTTAGGCGGGTTTACACGAGTATAATTTATACGGAGGTAAAACGGTAGGAGGATATGCAATGATACGAATTAATTGAAAGTTGTCTGGCAGAGATTTCATTAATTAAAAGGAAATTATGATAGCACGCGCCATTTGTCATTATCAAATAACAATCGCGAAGTCGAGTATCGTTTATTATTTATTTATCTCGACCGATACTAAGTACGTTGCAATACGGCTGAGTTTATCCGAAGGCCCAATCGTATTTTTTTTTTGTTTTTTTTTTTTTTTTTGGAAGTTATGCTAAAATTTCATAACCTCCAGACAGCGTGTCTATTTTGCGACGTAAAAAAATTTTTTTATTCTCATTAAGATAACGATACGTTTTTTTTTATCAGTCAACGATTTTCGAGCGTTCCGATTGGTCCTTTTTTTTTCCGGGTTGCAGAGACGTCCGCGAGAGTGAGCTGAGATCGCGTAAGAATGTCATTGAACGCAAGAATATTCCGTGAAGGAATAACAGTGGCGTAAATAAATGGAGGAGCCACCGGTCCTCGAGTTTCTACGGAGTCTCAACACCCTTCGTAATATTTCGTCCTGACGTACGTGACAGAAACCAAATGGCAGTTATGCAAATAAAGGCTCGACTTTATTATTCGAAGGTTATGTTCCAGCCAGGACGCACGCACTCGACTCCCTGCCTGAAATATTCGTAATCTAAAGTTACCAAATTGACCTCGGTGGGTTCCTTATCGTCTTAAACAGCGACAGGTTCTGCTTAGTCCTCGAGCTGTTTGTGCTTCGGAGGATTCCGAGAACGTCGCTGCGCTGTGTTCGTGTGCCGATGTGCTTCAGGGTCAATCGGGGCCAATCGGGAGGGACGAGATTGGTGCCGATCGATCCGAGTGTCCATTGGAGGTTAGGATTGCCCGGTGTCCGATATTCTCTTAGAATGCTGGACGATCAATGGCTGCCAACCTACTACCTATTTTTTTTTATTTTTTTGCCATCATGTTTGATCCACTCTGGTCTTACAGGTCGTGCTGTTATTTGATGTAGGGGTCATTGGAGGTTAGGATTGCCGGTGTCCGATATTCTCTTAGAATGCTGGACGATCAATGGCTGCCAACCTACTAAATATTTTTTTTTTTTCATTTTTTGCCACCATTTTTGATTCAATCTGGTCTTACAGGTCGTGCATATTATTTCATGTAAGGGTCATGTGTGACACTTTTTACCGTACGTATGCTCGATCCGGTGCTATTGTTCAGTTCTGGCGAAGTCGCTGGTCATCAGTCACGAGAATCGTAATTACCTGGATTTTAATCAAGATATACGATTCTGATTATCCGATCGATAATTTATATTGTAATTCGAGTATAATTGCTTATATATATTTGTTCGTATCAGACATACATTATAGGGGAATTACGTTTATTAGCTATGGCGTAGGTCAGTTGAAGGAAGAGGAAAAAAATTTTTTTTATAGTTAACAACTTCAGCTCGGAGCTACCAACCGATTGCATGAGCACACCCGTCAAGGAACTCAACTCTCCGGTTAGGAGCGTCAACCGGAAGAGACAGTATCATCATATGTCAACGTCATCGCATTTCGACAATAATCACACACCCAGCAAAGTACCAGCTTTGATTCACTCTACGAGTTCATCCCACGTGGGTCATCATCCCTTGGAGGAGCCTAAGGGTTCCTCCACACCGGATACCCTGCAGATCGCGACGAACGGTAGCGTCTCTACGTCCAGTGCACCTTCGACGCCTACCGCCGCGACGGAGACCACCGTAGCTGTAATTGGTTCCAGTAACAATCCGACGTCTTCGACAGCCACGAAGCCGCCGTTCAGTTACGTCGCTCTGATCGCCATGGCCATCGAGCAAAGTGCGGAAAAGCGCGCCACCCTGAGCGAGATCTACGCGTACATCACCGAGAAGTTTCCTTACTTCGAGAAGAACAAGAAGGGCTGGCAGAACTCGATACGTCACAATCTTTCGCTCAACGAGTGTTTCGTCAAGATTCCGCGAGAGGGCGGTGCCGATCGCAAGGGGAATTACTGGACGCTCGGTAGGTCACTGTTCGGGGAATCCCCGGTCTAGATGGGAATTTGAGATGGGTATACAGTCTTGACTAATTTATACGTTTTCAACGAACCTTCCAGATCCTCGGCACAACAATATGTTTGAAAATGGAAATTATAGAAGACGAAGACGCATGAAACGTTCATACAGAACGACGCCTTATCATAAAACGTTGTTCAGCGATGCGTTTCCGTCGCCTCACGTTCATCTTGGAGCCACGAGGAATCTCTTTGCGCCGCCGCCGCCATCTTATCCTCACGCTTACAATAGATACGAGTCAAGGTAACGATTGCGGTTGGAATTAATCGTCCGATCGGTTCGAATAAAAGGACACTGTGACTTTCTTTATTAATTTATTCTATGCCCTTATTCATTCTCATTACAGTCCCGCTTGGAGTCTTCAGCAATCGCAGCTACCGTACAGTCCCTGCCAGGCGGCCAATCTCAATGTAATTAGTTGAACTTATTCCTAGGAAGACTTTCGACCCGTCGAGAGTCTTCGAATTTTTAAATATCCCCTGTACAAGCTTGCACTTCTCTTCTCGCAACTCAGGCGCCGTATCGTATGTTGCAGCTTCAGCCACAGCTGCAACCAGTGCAGTCCATGCAGATTTCGACCATGAACGGTTACAGTCAACTCAGCACCTCGCTAGGTGAGTAATTGATCTGATCAGAAAAGACAGTCTTCCCGTATCCAAAGGACAATCGACGATATGACAAAGCTTCTCAAGGCAACTACCTGGACATTCCAGGTGGTCCCACCAGTTCTCCAGGGTCTGTAGGCGGCGGTTCGTTCAGTAGCAGCTTTCAAGCTTGCGGAAGGAGACACGATTCCGCCATGTTGTCTGACACCATGCCAAGATACTCATATTGGTCCGACGGTGGGTAAAATTTTTTTTTTACTTTTTTCTCTTAGATTCTTTGAAAATCCATTTTTCCATTTTCTTTGCGTTACTCGCACTTTGCTCGAGCACATAAGTATTTTGTCCGAGAATCCAGTATTTTGTCGAAATCAAAAGACAATGGAATCAGAAGTTACGAGATGGAGAGAAGTAATACTTCTTCTTCTTGTTCCTTATGGCTTTATGCCCTCATAGAGGGCCAAGTGCCAGAAGAGAAGTAATACATATATCTTATGCAATGCAAGTCCCGTGTTCGGAAATCAAGATTGGATTGAGAGCTACGATCGATCGCCGTGAATAATTCGAATCGATGAGAACGTCACGGCGCGACGCCCATTCACTCGCGTCGCGACGGCGGATAATTGCTTGTCGATTGGCACCTTTAGTTAATACATATGAAATATAAAAGAAATTATTAGAACGTATCGCTTGTATATTTTAGATATTTTCTTCATTCGTACATTTTTGTTGTAACAGTGAGCGTCAAAGAGGAGCCTGGTAGTAACACGATGACGTCCGGTGGCGTCGGGACGGTTAGCTCCATCATGGTAAGACCCTCGACGACGTCAAGCGTCTCTTCGACGGGTTTTCCAGGCGTCGACTTTCAGTCCCTTTCCAAGTATTCCCTGTGAACTTCGTCAAGCTTCTACCGACGTTACCATCAGCATCCGCCATTTTGATTTCACGCAGCATCCCCATTATGGATCAATTCTTATCGGAACACTTGTACTTCTTGGAACAGGACGATTTCTCAAGTAAGGACTCCTGACGACGATCCTGTTAATTTCCGGATTCACAAGAGTCCGCGAGTAAAAAAACGTAATCGATTCGTTCACGATTGTTATACGCGCGCTGAGCCTTATCTCAGGTTTTCCCCGAATTTCAAAATATTATTTCAATCAGTCGCGACAACGAGACTTCGTCATATTCGATTGAGACTTGCTTGTATGCAGAATTATTCGTAGCAAGCGCACCGCCTGAAGTTAGCCTCTTCATTTTATTTCCGTGTCCTAGAACCAACTTCAGGGCGGTGCGTTTTCCGTGAATAACCGTATATACATAACTAGTGAATTATTCTCGAGTATCAATCGAATTCGCTTCATCCAAATTACTGCCAAACTGAGATAGGGTTACGCTTATGGAAAATCAAAATAAAATTGAGATAATAAAGAATAATAGTCACTTTAAAAAAAAGACTCCATAGATTTTTACATTGGAATTTATTGTTTGACTGTTAGACAGTATTCGATCCGTTCCCATGCTGATTTGTTAATGACCTTGTCCCGAGCATGGGATTCGCAGGTCAAGGAATAAATCGCGATCAAAAATAATAATAATAATGAAACGAATTAATTTTCAAAAAAATTGTTGCGATTCCTTAAAAGCGTACGCGTGGGATATGAAAGCGCAAAGAGAATCGTTATGCCTATACGTGCTCGAAGAATCTAACGTTACAAGAATGAGAGTGTCTACTCAAAGGAAGACATCGAACTCCTTCGTACTGTGTGAACGCACCTTTAGTCGCGTATGCGAAACACGGATAATCATTGTATCGTCAGTAACATCAATGTATATGTATATCGTTAAGAAAATTGACACATTACAAGTGCGTTAAGTTTACGGTTAAGTTAATTGTTCAATAAATCTTCGAGAAGATAAATTCCGTATAAAAAAAAAAATTAAAAGCAACGCGACAATTAAACGAATAATCGATAACGGACAGAATGATAATATTTGTTTTATTTTTCTTTTTTTTTTTTTTCTAATTGTATTTCTCGACTCGGCTGCACCGTGAGAATCGTGCAATTAGGCAGCTGACACGCAAACACTATACACGTATCATAAACAGACACAGAAAACGAACACGTGTAATACAATGATAATGATAGTGATAAGGGTATCGAATAAATTTCAGTTATTTATCGTCAACTGACGCTGTTATCCTTTTTACTCGTAATCCCGCTTCGATCTGATAATAATTAATGCAATCAATTATTCACACGGTTCAATGGCACTGTGTGAATTATACATATAGACTAATATAGCATAACGGAATATAAAATGGCGGAAGCTACTCTCCCGGAAGCTGCGGTCTCGTACCTAGACAAACCAGCTCGCGTGGCAAACCGGAAAATCAAATCTCCAAGCTCCGCCTATCATTTGCTACGCGAATGGGACCTGCCATGGCGGGACCAATGGGCGTGAATGTTAGTAAAAGCGTGTTTAGCAAACACGCGGAGTCGTAAAGTTTATATCCACGATAAACGAGGAGTGCCAGGCTTCCTGCGTTAACGCGACGCCTGCGTCGGGACGCACGGAATCCGCCAATAGCGCCGTCACGTTACACGCATGGGACAGTAAAGCTTGGACATGCGCATAAATGTTATAATATCTCATTTCTATGTTCCCGTCACTTGAGGACTTATTAGAGATACATAAGAACGTCTCATGGAAACAAGACTCTTCGTGGCTAACGGTAGCCCTAGAAATTGTGGACCTGAAAAAAGAATTTTTTCATAAACGACTATGTACTTATTTTTTTTTGAAAATTTTTATTTTACATTCTAGAGTGTAATTGTAGTATAGTTACTGTTGGTCCAAGAAGCCAGAGTACGTTAAGCCTGGCGATAAATCATGCATCGGACATGCGATTGCAGCTTGTTCCACCTTCAAAGAAAGTGGTACACGATTGAGCACGTATTCTTGCACTGTGATAAAGTTTTGAGGTTTTTGCTTGAGCTTCAGTAAATATATGTGTTAGAATCTTATTCAGTGCCATCAGGTTGATCAGAAGATGGAAATAGTTGAATTAAAGAAATGAGAATTGTATCTTGTGATGGCGAAGAATCAAATTGAGTAACTGGTGAATAATTAGCAGAGGAGGTTAGAGAATGTGAAACAGAGTGTATAAGAGTACATGAAAATACATGAGAGTATATATGAATATACCAGGGGGATCAGGGAGGAACCTGTGGAAGGGAGTAGGTCTCGTTGCCAAAGCTCCACCCACGTAGGAACATTCAGTGACTCTCAATTCGTACTGATATCAATGTGATTTAAGAAATTTATGAGCATTCTCTTGTCTGAAATATGATTGATCGGTTCGAACAGGTAAACTAGGTAATGGTGTGGGACGAAGAGTGTTGACTATGAAACAATATCAGAAATGAAAGACAAACTGACGAAGCTCTATATTATTTTTCATAATTAATTATCTTTGTGAATTAATTTGTATAATTTATTACTTCGTCTACCTCTTCTATATACAAATCAAAGAAGTCATGTGTCACTATTTTTGTCCCCTTCGATAATCAACAGGAGAAACAATCATTAGCCCTTATCTTAGCAGATACTTCGTATAAAAATCACACATGAGGATTGATCCAGAAACGTGTGATTCTTCTGAAAAGAATCTTCAGACATAAGATGCACAGTAAAACTCTTACCAAATCTGTTTGAAATTCTTATCCTTGAGATAATATCAGGAAGTATTACCCTATCCATATATATTATTTATTCATAGGATTCCTTGTATCCGTCATATAACATACGAGCGGACAGATAATCAAACCAGATAAAAAGAATCCTTTTGCTTCTGATAACGAGAACGTAATTCATAGTGAATTTCCATGAAGCCTAACTGCAGCCCGTGGTTGACGTGCACTTATGAGTGATGATTTCCTAAAAACGCAGGACACACAAACAGCAGTAATAACGAATTCCATAAAGAGATAGAATGCACTCGTCTAGGAGGATTCCTCGGGGACGTCTTCTCAGAATGTTATTTCCGAATTTCCTCCAATTGTTTGATACGCGCATCACTCTCAACGTAAACATAAGATAGTCGAGCCCTGCACAAATATACACGTTAATCTTCACGTCGATCCCCACAGCCATATCCAAGTCAAAAAGTAAACTCTTGGTAAGCCCATTAAATGGCCCGCCGAACACTTAACGGACAGTCCTCAGGATTCCTTCTTTTATTCCTTTCTCCTTTCTCTCCATTTACATTGAGCTCTCTTTCAGGAGTTGAAAAGATTTATGCCGTTTACAGTCGTCGATTCCTGCCAGACGGACCCTACAAAAAAAAAGAAAGGCTTATAATACCGACACTACGTATACTGTAAATAATAAGTGTTAAAAGGACGACAAAGAAGCTTACTGTTAATTCCACTTTCATCGTATTCAAATTTTGAATTGTCCCTTTCGATGATAGCGATAACTGTTGCAAATGATCTATAATAAGACGGGGGATTACTGTACGGTGGTCGTAAGGAATTAAAATTAGAACAAGAAACGTACGTTAGAGACTCGAGTGATTTTCGTGAAGTGAAAGAGGACGGACGGACGGAGGCAGACGAAGAGGGAAAAGGGAGCGAAGAGGCGAAGGTGAAGCACGAAGCGCTGACTGACGCTCGACAGCTGACTGGTGTCTCGTGTCTAAAACAATTCGCTGTCTAGGATGATGACATGTTCGAGCTATTTCGCAATTGAAAGTAATTCACGGATTAAAAAAAATGATTATTTAAATTTGAAAAAAATGTTCTACACAAAAGCTAACCGTTAAGCGAATCCCCGTTTCAAGCAACCGAAAAGACTCCGATCCGCGGTGTCGTCAGAACGTGCTGGCTTATTCCGGATGGTCGACAGTCATGTGTGTTACTTGAGTGAACGTGCACGTTCACGTGTGCATATGTGGAAAACGGTGCGTGTCAAGGGGTAGAAGGCGGAGGTGACGTATAGCGACAGGCAAAGCAGGCGTGCCGACCGTTTAGGCGACTATTAGCAGCCACGGGATTCCACACGTGCGCCTGACTCGCTCCGAAGACATCGTCGAGAGATCCATTCGAGTATTTTCTTTTGGTTTCTTTGGTTGAAATCCTGCCTGTTTCTTATTTTTTTTCTTCTATTTACCTTCTTCGCGCGTTCTTAGCCCTTTTTGGGCTTGGAGGTGTTAATGGCAATTGGCCCTGAGGGCATCCCTGGAGAATTGGCATCGTACCGGGTATGTTTGGAATTGAAATTGAGCACTGGGACACGTTAGAAGCGACGATTAAGACTTTCCTTGAGTGAAAAGGTCAAGGGTCAGCGTCGCGTGAATTCGTGCCGAATGACAATCTCTTCGGATTGTCGGTTAACAGATTACTCTATGAATTTTTGAAATTTTAAATATCAATTATTGATTCTACGACGCATCTGCGTTTAGGATTTTTAGGACGAAAAGGAAATCATAAATTAAATTCTGGTTAGCTAATATCAGTGGCTACTGCGATATGACGAATGGCCTGAGTGGAGGTTATGTTTCGGAAGCTGTCGGCTGGCTGTCATAACGACGACTGAAGTCGGGAAGACACTATTCAATGTTTCGAGATCATAAAACGACGCAGTCTCTACCAGGACGAGGCACAGTTTGTCTCGGCCGAGTGGACAGAAAATAGTGGGACTAAATGCCGGCTATAAAATTCTCGACATCCGGAGACATCGGGATTTTCTTTCGCGTGACACAGGCAACTATTAGTGTAACGATCCATCTGACTCCCAGCAGACGACACGGAGAACAGTCAGGTAACCCTCGAAGTTAAAAAAAATCGAGCGCACCATTTAAGAGCACTGATAGCCGTGATTAAAAAAAACATACGTGGAGTAAAGTGGTGAAACGGAGTGTAGCAGGAAGAGGAAGATGGAGTCGCGGGTGGTGTCGAGCATCGTTGTTACGCAGCGGCCATTCGCTCGTCGTCAGCTATCCACATCTCATGGTGTCACCTAGAATCAGTTAATTATACCAGGAAGATCCCTCGGGACCTGGTGCTGCTCTTATTAATCTCTTTCCTCGGCGTAGTCGACGAGGCTGCGCGCAATGACGTGGGCAATTTGTAGCTGAGTGTCAACGAAGCTATTTCTATTTTTGAGCGAGCGGGCGTTACAGGCTGGAAAAGAGTGAGAGACCAAGAAGCTGAACTTCCCCTCTCGCTCTAACTTTTCCTTACTCTCAATTTTATTTTCACCGACCGCCATACGTTTTCGTTTGCTGGTTCAACTGCGAGACGAGCGAGGCGCCACCGGTACACGGCGACCCCGTAAATTCGCATTCGCGACAGCCAGTCCTCGTGTATTAGTTTTATCTTTTTGAATTTTTCCCGCCAATTTTAACGTCGCTCTTAAAGCATATCGAGCGTCGCGTCATGGCGACACACGCCGTTTAAGCGATTAATTGCTACAATCAAACAGCCAACTCTCGTCCGTCAACGTATATACTTTTCTTTGACGTCGCTTCCGGAATGATTCATTTATACAACGAACGGCCAGAAATTCAACGAGTGTTTACTATCTGCTATCCGCGCGATTCTCGGAACGAGGAAATACAAGTTGTCGGATCTCGCCGATTCTGTTGTTTTAATGGCTTCGGGAAAGGCTTTATATATGGTACAGAGGCTCTTTTATACGAGCGTCCACGTCATCCTGAGCACTTGGATTAAATTCAAGTTCACACCTGTGTTTGATAAGTGAATCTGAGCGCATCAGCAATGAAGTCATTTGCTCAGGTAACCAGTGAGTCATTGTCCGTGCTACGAGGCACATAATATAAATTCTTCAAACCTCCTTTTATATCCTCCTACCGACATCCTCGGACTCCTCGAGTCGAGAATAAGACTGCTGACGGAGCTCCTCGTCGCCAAGAGTTACGTCTTGTGTTCCTTCAAAGAGGTCGCCTTTATTTTCTGCATCGTCAAGCAAACCAAAGCATACGTAACCATCGTTAACGTGTTGCGCTCGTTTCCTTCTTCCTGCCGCAGCCTCCCCGCGAATCCTCTCCTTGGTTGCATTATTAATGAACATATTTTGCCAGGGTACAATGCGCCCTGGAGCACGTACTGCTCGTGCTAACTGCTCTGTTTTCCTGCTTCACTAGTTGTTCTTTAGGCCAGAGCACCGTTATATCCCGGACTTCTATTTGCTGGCATCAATTTACCATTTCTCATTCCATACTACTTTTCGGTTCGCGAACCTACTCGCCATTGCGACACTCGCGAAACGTTTATGATCCGTCACGACCGATTTCTTTATTCAAAATTCTTTTTCTCCCAATCTTTGTACGCCGTGCACTTCGGTACGTTATTTCTCTTTTTTGAGAACCCTCGGTGTTCAGTGGACGTGCAGGAACCAGCGGATGGGATTTAGCAAGATGGTAGAGGTAAATGTTGCAGAAGAGACGTGCGAGTCTCCCCGAAGATGTTTGCCAAACAGACATGCAGCGTGATCCTGTTAAATATTATTTTACAAACGGGCAGGTGTATCTGTTACAGCGGGACGATGTGTTCAAAACACTTTTGAACCTGCTTACTAACTAAATCACCCGGGATACGTAGCTCGACATTTACCATCGCAGCGGTGCGCATGCGCGAGCTGTATCCTTTCAGGCATTAAAAAAAAAAACAAATTTCGTCGATTCCTAGCACGACCGTCGTCGAGCCTATTTCCTATCCCCGACACTTCGCCTTCGTCATATTATACTAACAATATATTTAAATCTTATTGTTCATCGTGTTAGCGTTCGTGCAACTTTTCATACAGAATATTTATATGCGATATAAATTCTTGTGTATACAGGATTTCTTTCTTTCTTTTTTTTTTCTTTTTTTTTTTTTTTTAATACTTCGCTAATATTCGTCGCGGGAATGAATGATCACGGCAGAATGAAGATACCCAAAATGGCGTCCACTTATATTCATCTCATCGGCGCTAATCCTCCTCGCCCAGAAGATCCTCGTCGATATTTATACCCTGAAAACATATTCAAAAGAGTGTCGGATTAGTGGTTGTATTTTTCCAAAAAAAAAAAAAAAAAAATATCAAATTTTTATGGCCGATGGGAGAATAAGTGAGGAGGGGGCGGGGGGTCGATCAAAATAAGTTCCTGCCTCCCCCCCTCCCCCCATTGGATATTTATTTTCACTATGATAAAATCCAAAAAAATGTCAAAACCAAGAAAGGATCTTTTCATTAGCTAAGAGAAATTTTACGTGGACATTTTTCCTTTCAAATTCAACATCGTTTGCTTGTTAGGGTCATTATGAGTAGCTACAGAAGTTGCTACTCGGAATACGATACGTGTCAGCATACGTGCGTTCCGAAATAGTAGCATATATGCGTCATAAAAATCAGCAGCGTATCATTACGGGGCGCGGCATGAAACTGATACAAGCGAGAGTAAAAAAAAAAAAGAAACGTGGAAGCCGCGCACGAGAGAGTCAACGAGAGAGGGAAGAGGAAGAGAAAGTAAGAGAAGTCGTTCCTCAATTTTTTCCTCCGAGCTTCTGCAAGACCCTCGGCTTGTTTACGGGACGGCAGTCACGCTGTATTTTGTTTACAGCCTTGTTGCCATAACAACCCACTCCCAAGTCACAGACGGGGTAGGGGAGGGGAGGGGAGGGGGGGTCGGTCTCTGGGTCTCTGACCATTTCTATGTTTTGTCACGCCCCGTCTCCTGATTTTACTTCGAGCTTCCTCATTAACCAGAACCCATCATACGGGGATACTCAAAGGTAATGCCCTGTGCACAGTGATATGATTGTGGTCTAATCTTGAAAAAAAAAAAAAAAAAAAAAAATCAATATTTTCAAGCGTCAAAAAACAATTGATAGGCTGACCCTGAACTTGTGAAATTATATTGAGTCCTTACGTCATTATATTATTTTTAATAGTTAAATTATTTATATTTATTGAAGTTCAAGCCATTGAGTTCAGGATGGACCTGGAACGCGTATCGACTGTACGGCTAACGTGTAGGATTGTGCCACGGGGTGCACCTTTCTCTACTGCCGGGCACAACGTGTTTTAGTAATACTACACCCTTCTAGAGTTACCCGTATGTATTTAAGGGTATTAAGGCATCGTCTAATTGCAGCCTCTTGGCTCTTTCTCTCCTTCTCACGTTCTCCCGTTCTCCCTGCCTCACGCGCTCTCTTGATCCACGATATTTCATTCACTTCAGTGTTCAGGGGGTCACAGCCACTGGTATTGCGCATAGAAGAGGGACAAGTCGAGGGTCGAAAGCGGTAGCGACTTAACGTGTGTTACTAATTCATTGAAACGACATTTATAACTTAAAAAAGCAACCGCAGGACAAATTGTTTCAGTCATGCGCTCGCAATCAGCTCCGCAGCTCCTGTTGTGACAGAGTTATTACGCGCAACTGCCGCTAATGGCGTTTTTAATGCACTCGGCCATTGTTGTTCGCCGGGCAACAATGGCGGATGATAAACTTACATCCGTTTCAGGAAAGCATAGCCCCATGCCAGCGTGGAAAAAAAGAGCAAAGGGAACAGGTCGTTCAAGTGCGTCGGCAATTTTTTTTTTTTTTTTTCACCAGCAATGCTCGTGAAAGACGAGCAACGTTTTTCGTGTAATTATTTGTTTTGTTAATTAATTAAAAATCAATCGCTTCCCATCAAATCGTCAACTTACTGAGGTATCGATATTTTCATCGAGCTCCAAATCCATTTCTAAATCATCGTCATCCACGGTCAGAGGCCGCAAGCTACTCGTTGGCTTTATTGACTTCTCGGGTACCGAAGCTTTTGACGCGGTATGCGGTGGCGCCACTGTCGTTTCGATATTTAAATCCTGCAGTCTGCTCGTCATAAAATCGTCTGACGTAGACGCGGCACCACTGTCTTGGGGAACACCTGGCAACGGTGAATCCTTGTAGACGAACGATCCAGACTGTTCGGCAGCCAGCATCTCCTCGAACGGTTTACGCTCGGTGTTCGGCTGGAAGATTAAACAAAGAGTAATTAGAGACAGAAGAAAAGGGCAGGAGGTTCGGTTGCTTCCTTGTAAAATGTGTAATGGAATTGCCAACAGGTATCCGTGTTGTCAGTGCGAGCATGTATTATTTGTCTTTTGTACTGAATTGTTTTCTAAACAGCTGATAGTCTGGGATAACAAATAACCAGTACGAGACGAAGGACCAGGTACGAAGAGCGACAGTGGCGCTTTGGAAAAAAAAGGAACTAAGCGATTTTTTGCGATTTCCGGTTGATAAGGGCAAGGAACGGCTTATCATTAATAATACGTGATCCGGTGGTATAAAATGCTTTAGAACGAGGTTATGAGCACCAATGGAAATATCTTTTACTGACGCTCCAGCAAATTGTTAGTGCTATTACGGTTACGTACAAATATTGCAGTCTGATTGCTACACCGAATGGATTGGTCTCGCCGAGATGATTTGAATTACATAAATACAATATCAGTTTATTGTTGCGCAATCATCATAA
>JARQSU010000637.1:319207-329884 GCA_030142265.1 Calameuta filiformis
TTCTTTTTTCTTCGACGAACGGAAGCCCGTTTTTCATATCTTTCTGAAATTTCATCCAATTTAGAGATGTCGCGTTTGTACATTCAAATGAGCCCACGCATATGCATGACCCTGAGTTTAACACACAATACAAGGATGTTGGAATCTCCTATCGATAACTCATCTTCCTTCTATTTCCCCGGCACGAATTCGAGCCGTCGTTTTGTTGTCAAAGATCAACACAATGTCGTCTTCAGGCCGACAAGGACTTTACCAAAGTTCATGGCAGGTCTCGCCTTAAAAGGGTCTCGGGAATCCATCCTGCTTCTCTATATATTCTCAAGCGAGTATCTCCCACGACGATCTTCTCTCTTTATTCCGTCTTTATCCGACACTTGTTCTCCTCGACAGAACAAACACTTGTTTAAGATGGATTCTGCGATTCGAGCGAATTTCGCAATGCATCTTGTTCCGCCTTAGAAAAGGATTGAAGTTTAGATTAGACAACGAATACGTGTAGGGACGTCCAGGTTTGCGTACGCGTCAGCGTTATTATTATTTTCATAATTATTATTTGGACACCAAAGAAAAGACTTATGAGTCACACTGTACATTTATGGAATAAAAATAATAATGGAATCGTATAACAATTCTGGACGGTCTCTCGTAAGTAGACAAGTAATTTATTGAATACGTCGTATTAGGTATTAAGAAAAAAAAATTTATCTCATGACAGATTACGAAAAATAAATCTTATCGGACCATCGACCTTGCGGCTCGTACAATTCATCTTTTGATAGTCATTCACCAGATTCCTATTATATTACGTCTGCTTTGTTAACTCATCGCGTAACCGGCGAACTATCCTTTCCATTTAGAAATATGCACATATGTAATAAGGGAATCAGAATATTTTTTGGTAAAATCAAACGCACGCGTGAACGTCCATGAGAAAAATTTTTCACTTGCATATCCCATTTACGGTAACTCTCGAACGTGACTATTGTTGCCATCTATTGTTTGTAAATATACCGATTACAATAATACAAGTTGACAAGGAACGAATAGTCAACTGTGCAGAACGTATGATAAGAGGATATTATCTTGAGAAAGGATCAAGACCCGTCAGTTGTGCGTAGTAGAATTGTACATAAAAAAAATTCAAAAAAAAAAAAGAAGTATATAGATATATGCTCCAGTTGAAATAGTCTGCCTGTTTATCGGTCGTAGAATTTAATTGAATTAATTACGTCACTCTTGCACCGATTCGCAGGGGTCACGTATAATAATTTTGTAATTCCTAACCTCTGACCCCGCGTCAATCTAGTCCATTGCTACCAGTTGAGATTAGTTTGAGCGACGTGTCGTTCCGTCACGCAATTCATTCTCTGTAATATACAATCTGATCAGTGTCATCTGACACTGGATTAGGGATGCTGCGAGGCCCGAAAATAATTTCCAGGCTTCCCACTCGGAAGCTCAAGGATTTACGAAAGAGAAGAAACGAAGACGACAGATTGCCCGACGATATTGTACTCGCGGATGAAATAAAATTAATTGTCCAGAACGTTCGCCGTGTGTCAGTTTTCCTTCCTTCCTTTCCTTGTGGCTTGTATCCAAAATGGAGGACACGCGCCAGGAGCGTCACGCTTCCAAATTGGGTCTGAGAGGCGAAACCAAATCTAGAGCGGACTTCGCCGTGTTTTCGCGAGTAAAACTTGTAGGTTACACCGAGCGTTGGAAGAATTCCAATTACTCCCATTCCGCGGTGCTTATTCAGAAAAATGGCGTCCGTTGCAAAATGTCCCGACGCACGTAAACTGACTCGGGATAATCAGACGGTGTATATTCCTCTCACTATTCGCGAGTCGCAATTAAATATAAGCTGTATCACGAGGCGTTACCGAGCGATACCGAATAAAGCCGAAAATTACCGAGCGACTGGGAGAGGTTTGGCGAACCGATTTACCTGCTGGAACAAACGTATGGGTGGTTTATGCGGTGAAATGTAGGTAAATGCCCTTAACGTTGCTGAGAGGTTAGCGTGCTCGAGTCAAGTTCAATTCTGACTAGATTTACGTGGCTGAAGTGAAATCTTATTCGACGCGAACGATCGCACTTCTGCTGGTCAGCTGCGCTCGTGGGAACGCGACAAGAATTCACGTGAATTTAACGGATGGAAAATCACCTGACTTACGGATCTCGAAAAAGCGTCTATGCCATTTCGCAAGCGGCGATCTCGATCGTTCCGCGAACACTCGCTCTCGAAGTTTCATGGTTATGTACTGGATCCTCGACATTCTCTTGAGTTCTTGCAGCCCCCTTTTCTTGGTAGAATCGTCACACAGTAAGTAATACGACGCTAAAGAACGTCCGCGCAACCCCGCGCCTTTAGGTTAAGATAAGTATGGCTCATTTGACAAGCACGCAAAACTCTAATCGTGGTAATTAGCTTCCGTACTTTGCCGTATTAATTACCGCGTAGCTCGATTAAATAGCTGCGCGATTATCACGTCAACTGCACTTTATTAAAATGGTCAGATGACGAAGGTGCGTCAGTAAGGTTTTCTACGTTGCTTACAGACTTGACCTGATTTTTCTTTGTAATTTTCTTCGGTTTGTACCCCCGTTTTTGTATCCCTCGTGACTCCGCGGCGTCGGAGGTCGTCACGAATTTTCCCGATAGATGGAGACACAGTTGTCTCTTAACTTTACATGGCGGATGTCGTACGATATTCTTCTTCTTTCTAAACCTCACTGTTTCTTACGGGAAATTCGATGATTAATTACGCTAAAATAAATTAGATGGACGACGTTGAATTTTAAATACGTCATGCAGTTCCACGCGGACGAGTATTACTTTCGCTTACTTTGAAATCGACAGACTTGAAATTTAACGATTTCGATGAAACTTTCGTGACTCGCATGATGATAATTGACTTTGGTCACGACGTAAATGCACAGCGACAGTGAGTATTGCATTAAAAAATTATTGAAAGTATCAATGATATAAATTATTTTAACAATGGTATCATCGCTATCGATTACATTAAATTACGTGGACAGTTGATTTCGCAATGATCGTTAAATCCACAAGCGCCATTGTCCATTGTAAAATGACTGTCGGTAAGTCGCAATAACAAAGCAACCCCAAGAAAACTATCTTTACTGATCGTGAGTCCCTTTCCTTTAGTAGCTTCATAATGGCGACAAGCGACCGCGTGGTATTTTACTGTAATTTCTTCGGCAGCCGTGACCGAGTTGTCGACAAATCATCGTCGAGCGACAAGACGAATCCAAGAGAAGGAAGAAGAAGAGGAACAAATGGAGAAAGAGAGAAAGATTACCGAATCTTTAATATTGGTCTGTTGGTTCAGGATGGGTTGACATTGCTGCGACGATAAGCCAGAAAGTTATTGCGAACCAGCCCTGAGGGAGCTGTCCATCACTAAATTGGACATTTACAAGAGCCTGGTGAGCGGCCACATCGTTTACCGGAGTTTGGACCTCGGAATTACAAAGCCCTGAATCCCTTTTCCTTCGAATTTCAACCTTCGTCGATATGACTTTGAATAGACATCTCATTTCCTTTCTCTCAGAATTAGGTGACTCAGGGTGGATGAAAGTTTATATAGGCACGTATATGGTAGCTATAAAGGCAAAACACACTTGTCAAAATAACAATGGAATCTAAATTTTACTGGTGCCATTGGCTGTAGAATTTATAAAGAATAAAACTTCTCATAAAACGCACAGTAGGTAACAGGGTCGTGACATAATAAGCTAATTGAAAAAGGGGTCAAGACTAAATATTTTTAAAGCAATAATTATTCATTGCAATTATCCGCTAATGACTGTAAAGAAGAAGCACGATGCTACGACAGTTCATCGTTGCTTTTTAAATTACAGAATCCAAAAAAAAAAAATTATTTAAAAAAATTGACTGTAGTAAAATACTAAATATATAAGTCATCGAAAAGATTTCTATTTGCCAATGTTAATTTTACCAGTTTGAACATTTGCTCTTTCGATTTGGCTGGCAATAATGCACGTGAGAGGCCCTGACATATTCGCCAAGCAGAAGCCCATTTTGTACGTCGTGTAAGCCATATAGACTACAGATAGTCAATTATTATGGTATGTACCTCCCTATATATTTCTACAGATAAATATTCATACGCGCGTTTAAAAAAATGTTTCCTGTAGAAAAAAAAAGAGCTACAATGGCGATCGCAGTCGATCGTTTATAGCCATCGGGATACTCTTTGTCCAGGATAACCATAAACGATATTCTCTCGGTTGACAACTAGATTGATAAGAAACTTGCTGTTTTCTAAACACAATTTTTTGTCTATCACGTACAGCCGTAAATAGTAATAAAAGTCCCTGACATATTCTCAGGTGGTGTCTTACCAACTTTATATGGCGAGGAGTATGATGGAATTGAAAAGATTATGGTTCCCTTATAGCGAAGTATCAAAGTATATAAGTCCCGTCTTTCTGCGTCTCCGTTAATGTACAGTGCAGGTAGAGGAAACTGATTATTTTTGTAAATTTAACATAAAAATTCAACTCTCGAAAAAAAAAAATAAAAAATACGGATTCACGTGTATTCCTTTGTTTCAAGGTACGAAAGACCTTGGCTTTTATTTCGCACGGTGCACTCTTTGCCGAACGATTTTATGGCCGCTGACCTCCGCAACACGTGACCTTCCTGACCTTCGCCACTACCTTGTCCATTAGCACAGAACGAATTGGTGCGATGAATCGGGAGCCGGCGAAGATATGTCAGGGTTTTCTCGATGGCACACCCACATTGCTTTTATTCTACGAGAGAGGCGGAAGGTCAAAGTTCAAGACGATTTCAATGACGAAGATCGTTAAAGAGATATCTTATCGCTTCGCGGTAAGTTTTCAAACGAATAATAGTACAAAGCTTAAGGACAATGCAAGAATATTTTCCAAAAATCAAATATCACCCTAGCCAATGAAACGATAGATTATCGAGCCTTGTTATAAAAATATTCATCTTTTTATTGACATCCTAATAGAAGATGGAGCACCGTGCTGATCCAGCGATCAACGTTCTCTGGCTGGAGGGGCGCTGCGACGCCTAACGTCTTCCCATCCATCATCTCCCGGCGTCGCTTTTACCCGAACGTGATATCTAATTATTAGAATGATTTACTGCTCGTAAGTTGCGGCGATCATTTTGAGTCTCGTGACGCAACATCGGTAAGCGGCACTTTGTTCTCTTCTTTAAGTACAGACTCCAGAAAGTAATGTCCCTTTCGATTCTCCTTTATCTCTCATTCATTTTGACCGTCTTCTACAAAATGGCACTCGATGACGTTTCGATGGTCCAAGGCCGAATCCTCTGCCATAGTTATCTCTTCCATTAGATAAGTGCCTGCTTTCTTGTTTCGTTTGCACAACATCTGCAGATAATTGGCATCGATTTAGCTCGAACGTTCGTGTCCTCTGCCTACGAGTCTGTGACAATGCATTCTTATTATTGCGTGGGTTAGAGACGTCGTAATCATCATAAATGATAATTAATGTACCGGTGGTGTAATAACTGTGCCCATCTTCGTTGGCATATCTGACGGCACCTAGTGCGTCAGGTTATCCCAGAATTAAACTACCCGGTTAGCCTATGAACTTCCAGCGAATGATCTTCGGTTGAGTAACTGTGACTGTTAGGCTTAACGACCTACGGTGTTTTACCTATAAATAACTGTAGTGTCTATAACCACGCCGTCGCTGACTTCATTCAGGTGGGACTGTGTGAATTATTAGAAATAAAAATATCATATCTGATGACTTGTTATTGTAACGGGAGAATGACTTGGACTTATTCGCTTCTGATCCATGTCAAGACGCATGTCGTCGCGTACACACCTGCGGACAGTTACAAGTATTTTTAGTATCGTTTGGTCAGTTGCCAATAGATGCGTCCCTAGAATCAAATTAAACGTATCGTTTGATTTCTGGTAGGACAAGACTTACTTTTCATGTTTTTGGAGGGGAGACGTTTAATAAAAAATTGAAGAAAGGATACAGGCTGATTCAAAATTATATACGGCTTTGTTGAAGATGTCTTGATAACGCTTATCCGTTGGAAATTCTGTACTTCGAGTTTCACTTTCTTCAAAACTTGTACTTCCGCTTTCAGAGCAATCTGAATCTCGTGCTCGAATCTTCGTGAACTTCCGGTTGTCTGAAACACCTTTTTCAATCGCTTGTACTAGTTCTTGATACCTGATATACAGGAAACTGATACCGTGCACGTATGTGGATACTTAATCGGTCGAATGGCTGGCATTGATTTCTTAAGCATTCTTTAAGGTCTTAAGGACAATTAAAAGCAGATGGTAACACGAGCTATTGAAATTTCGATGGCAGCCATTTCCGTACGAGACTTTAGCGAAGGCGTCTTTAGCCTAGGAGAGAGCGCAGAATCGTTATGCAAAATGCGGTTAGGTAATAGCAAAGTGGTATTTTGCGAAGCTATTTTAATTCTACGATATTAGCGCCTCAACCTAACATTTTCGCCGATTCTTCAGTCACGGATACTAATTTATTTGATTTTAGCCAGTCGCTCACTGACGTAGCGAACTGCTACTCGGTTACTTGGACTACTCGACGGGAAGCCATTACGAATCAATTGACGGTGCGACTATCATGTTGATGAACGCTGATGACGGAGGGTCCCTATCATTCTCGATGCTTCCATCTGACAATCAGTCAAACGTTACAGTGAATTTAGTTGGCTGACTTTCGTATATATTTATCTTTTGATATTCATTTTATTGCAATGCAATTAAATACTAATTAAATTCGAATTACGTTTGTTCTCTGTGATCTGGGAATACCAGAAATTATTGTGAACGTTTTATTCTGAAATTTCTAATTTATTAGTGATACGTGACATAGTCTAGTGGCATCTTCGGATCTGATCAAAATAATCTAGTATAGATTTTTAATAATGACGATTTGACAGATACTGAAGCTTTATTTAATTTATGGCAGGACCACTTGCCACGTGTTATTTAGTTAAAGTTAAAGTTAATCCTTTTTTTTTTGTGTCTCCAAGCTCATGTATTTTCTGTATTTTGTACAGGATTTATATGATTGTACTTAGATTTTTTTGTAAATGGTTTTTTCTTTTTGACGTATGATGTAATTTCGTACATGAAAATATATTAAGAATATCTACTGTTTACTTGGATCTTTTTTTAGATACAAAATTGGATATTTCATTGTGTACAATATTGGAGAGTATCCTTATTTAAATTATTTAAATGGAAATTATTGTTTATGACAAAGTACTTTGAGTCACCTATTGTTTGTTACAAAAATTAATTTTTTTTTTTTGGGAAAACTAATGAAGTAAAGAACGAAAAGTAATCTAATTTATTTCGTACGTTTCTACATATATTGATAACTTAAAGTAGTTTTGTGTTTATATATGTATATTCTGTATTCGTCCTAATCAGCTGAATGCTTCAATAACCAAAATTTCTAGACAAGCGATTTACTATTTGCGACAAAAAAATTCAAATTTTTTCCCCCAGATTATACACGTTGGTAAGATAAAAATTATTATATCTTTAGTAAATCTTTTTTGAAACATCCTTATGGGTGATTGTCTCGAGTAAATTTCAAATTTTCTCCATGATCGGTTGATGGTAACACGTGAGCAATCTCAATTTCAGATAAAGTTATTGATCTTCCGTACGTTGTACATTCATATCCAGACAGCGTGTCTGGTCCAGATGCTGAGAGAGTAGTAGGGGAAGATCGTCTCTGCGCATGTGAACATGAATTTCCAACCTTACTTCACGGGACGTTCAGTCGAATTCTCTGGAGTCACCCGAGGATTTCTCGTACTCTCGTGCTCCTAGTAGACAAAAAAAAAATATCTTCTAATAAAAATTGTTAAAGATATTTTCAAAGAAACAAAAAAATGCGTAAGTTCGTCCGTTCCTCGTCACGCGGAAGAGTATCGCGAAGGATGTAGAAAGCATGGATTCTCCGTTGCTGATTATTATTTAATTAGATTTGACTCAGCAGAATAACGATGGCGGAAGGTGACGAAGAATTAATTAATAAAATTACTCAATCAACAATAAAAATTCTATCTGTGCAAGTTATTCCGGATTCTGTACAAGGTCGGACAGTCATCTGATAAGTCACGTATGACAGATCTCTTTGGACAACATCGTACGAGTAATACAGAAAGCAGTAAAAATATATTAATAACTATATTTATTCGTGATATCGTCTCGAGAGACTATTATAAATTTTAAGTCATCTACTCGCGTTCGCTACTGGTGGCAACGTCGTATTACGCGAGGAGACGCCTGCGAAGCATCGCGACGCCGACGGCCAAATCAATCCCAAGGGAATGGGATGCAAATCGCTTATCACGAATACACAGCGATTGACAATCTCACTGGTGCGCTTGTGCGATTCGTTACGATCTCGTTAAATATTATTCAAACTTATTGCACCAACTGAAGTTGGCTTTACAGTAGTAATTAAATTGGGCGACTGACTTCACGTGGTGCATTAGCCACGAGTAACACCATGGTGTACGAAACAGGCTTTATTCAGGTCTAAGGTATCGCCTGAAGTTGGCTCTACTACAAATATCAAAGAAACGGACGAACTTCGCTCGGTACGTCAATCCAAACTCTGCATATCGGTACATAATCTAGTATGTTCTTTACTAACTGTTAACCAATACTGTACTCACATATGAACGAAGTAAAATATTACTCAATTTTTTTTCATTATAGAATTTCTCCACGCTTCTCAATTATTCCTGGAAGTATTTCCTTGAGGCTTCTGAATATTTTATTCATATTGCGAGATACATCATGTTTTCGTCTTAATATTTTATTTTAGTCTTTCGCGGTTTAACCGTCTCTGGTTCAACCACGTCAGTTCGATCCTTTACTTCGTACGTGAACTGAAGCAGTGGAAGTGTATTTGATTAATGATCCGATCACATGTAAGCATATGAATAACTATATTAATGGAGAACAATGTGTAATATCCGGTAGAACATATTTTTTTATGTACTATAATTGATGATTAATACTTGAAAGATGGAATTTGATGAATATTTTTAATGAGTTTTACGTAACGTCAAATTTTATGTTTCTCACGTCGGTATTGAAGGAAATGGACTGTATCTTGAAGACTGTATATTTTTCTACAACTTAATTTTTTGCTCTTTATGATATTATTTGTTTCAAGATGCACAATCCGGTTTTCTTTTTTACGTTCAGAAATTTGTGTATGTCTCGTTGGAATGTGAGACGACGTCGAATAAAAATGTCTATTGACAAAGAAAACTAATCTTATTATGGTACAACAACATTAGAACAGCACAGAGAGTCGTTTAAAAAGATTTTAGCTGAAATCAATTTTCGATTATGCATCAGACTACATTTTCGTAACCGTATACTTCCCTAAAACCAGGTATCCGTCCTTTAAGACTACAAAATCTGAAGCCAATAGGACTCAACGCGCAGTTCTAACGGACTCTCGAGTATTCTGGTTTCTCAAAATTGTCAGACCGGTTACGCGCCACGTTCTATTCTATTTCGAAAAGGTCAGCAACGTCCGGCAGTCGTAGTGGCGCTGCTACGTTGATTATCGTAAAATCAAATTTGCCGGCTGCGTGACATAACCAAAAAAAAAGTAAACACACCGGGTACGAGTCTAACCTCGAAATTATTATCTAAAGTCAATGACTCGCAGATATTGATCTCAGTCGTCGGGTTTATTCATTTTCTTACGTCGATCCGACAGCGCGAGGCAAGTCCTTTCGACTTTTCATCCTTCTAACCTCTTTCGTTCGTCACTCGTAGCACCACTGAAATCCATTCCCACGACTGCAGCTAAAACTCGAGGCCGATCGCGGCGAATTGCCGTACTTACTAGCGACGTTAAAAGTTGTTGCTTGCGCTACTCTTTATTGCTCCAACCGTTCAAGCATCAAAGTGTGTAACACGGGGCTACCTGACTGACTGACTGACTGACTGACTGGGCCATGCTTGGCAGTCGCTGCTTTCTACATATAGAGGAGCGCGCGACGCCGACCGATTCAGTCTTCGCTGAGCTACGCAACAACAAAAGCCAAGCGACTGTAAACAACTGACTTTAATTTTTGTAATTTTGAAAAGTGCGGCACTGCGCTAAGTACACGTTAATTTTTGAGAAATTTCTTTTCCGACGGATTCAATAAAATCGTCGCTTTATTATCTTCGCGTTTTCGATCGTTATCGTACTTCGCGAATTTTCATTGACAGACTATTCTTTGCAGTGCGAAACAGTGCGAAAATATATTTCACAAAATCGCGACAGTGAAGCTTCGTTAGGACAATCAAAGCTGTGGGAGTTTTAACGGATTCTGATAACTGAAACGTTCGACGGTGCGGGTTAAGTTTAATCGAAATCGTATCGTCGCGCGATAGACGTAAGCTCTTTTTTTTTTATTTCTACTAATCCTCTTTGTTTAATTAGGGATTTAAATTTATTAACCGGTGAAATGATCGAGCCGATTGATCGAAGTGACAAATAGCTCTTTTTATTCGTGTCTACGTATCGATAATCGATAATAGATATAATCATTATTAATTGATATTAAATTGTGCGCGTCATGTGACAGGAATTAATTTTTTT
>JARQSU010000637.1:341656-369156 GCA_030142265.1 Calameuta filiformis
ATTTGAATTTTTATTCGACTCCTTCAGATCGGCAGATTCGGGTTTGATCGACGGTAAGTTCGATCGATCGGTGTCCTTATGCGTATAGAGATTAATGAATAATAAAAATAGAAAAGAAAATGACCAAAGAATGACGAATTCAAGGTTATCCTCTTTGAATCGACCAGGCTACTTTTTTTTGCTCGTCTTTCACTGGACTCCTTTACGAACGTTAATTCGGATCGAGTTCCGAAAGGCATAACTCGGAAGTGGGTACGCCTTTTTTTTTGTTTTTTTTTTGTTGCGAATTTCGGATTTCAAAGGCGCCTTCGACTGCCGACGCTTTACTACGGTAATATCGAAACGATGGCAGGATGAATTTCGTGACCTTTTTTTTTCTACCCTTCGATCCTCCTTCGATTCAAGCTGCAAGGGAAATTTCCTAGACACCCCCTTTGCCTCCCTCACGGAATATTCGAATGTCATTTATCATACGCGTGAATATCAATCTTTACTCCTTTCACGAGTTACGGCCCTGCGATAATTTCTTGACTTTTTCGAGATAACAACTCAAAGTTCATGACACTTATCAACCGTCACTCGTCAACTGTCAAAATAACACGATTAAATGTATCGCTCGTAACTGCTCTATCCCGTTCTAATAATTTTTCATTATGTTAGATACTAAAAAAAAAAATAAAAAAAACCGTCAAAATTCATACTCGACCGATAACTCATCGATCGTCGTTATTTATTCTGTGAAGGTATAGCTTTATTAAAATAATAATAATAGTAAATTCAAAAACCAACATTTCCATAACAGATAACATCGACCATTCATATACATTTATTGGGCAACGTAAATTTTACGCAACAGACCATTCGCTCACATCCGAGCATCCATTGCGATTGAATTTGATGAGAAAAAAAATTTGCAAAAAAAAAAATCAACAACAAAATTTTAGACAATACAATTTCCTCCTGTAAAACAAAATGAATGAAAACTGGTTATCAACGGTCATGCAACATATCGATCGCCCCACCTGCGGCTCTACCGTGAGTACGGACAGAGCGAATAAAAGAATCTCTGTAACACAAAGTTTGCCAAAAAACCTTTTTTGAATAGGGAAGAAAAGAAGCTTGTTCTCGCAGACGCCGTTATTTGGATTCTCGTACGGGAGCGCGAGAACGTGAATAAAATTGCAAGACCACGTGTGCAGCGTCGAGAGCAAAGTGGATATGGACTCGCATGATATTTGTATTACGAGTGGGATGAAAGAAGAAGGGGCGGGTGAGGGGGGGGGGGGCAGCGGAGAGAGGGGAGAAGGCAAAGTATACAGAGTTCAGATACGGAGGCAGAGATAGAGAGAAAAAAGTCAAATGGTACGTACGGTGAATAAAGTTAACAGGTGAGTGAGAGGGAGAGAGAGAGAGAGAGAGAGAGGGGGGGGGGAACAAAAAAGAAAAAATTATATTCTAGAAAGTCTCGGATTCGATCCTAAATCTCGGTCCTAAATTCCAGTCGAAATAAAAATCCCACTCGAGTGCCGCTGCTGGGTCTGAACTTTGTCCAAGGCAATCGTATCGGCGGCTTTGTATCTTATTCTTGTTTCCATTCTCATCAGTGTATCCACGTCCGCGATTCGCGACGGACCATCGGCCGGATTAACGCTGTGATTTTGATTTTCGTAACAAAATTTTTTTTTTTTTTTTTTCTTTTGATTTTCACTGACAATTTAATTGACCCGTCGAGGAAGCTTCGAAATGTCACGAAGAAAATTCGAAGGTAAGACTCCTTCCTTTGATCGATGAATTTTGAAAATTTGAATATTTTATAATACCTTTATTCGTGATCCGCGGATCCGTTAATTTTATTAGTGACTCTCGATAACGGGGTTCTTTGCGTAAAAATTTTTTGACCTTTATCTTCGACTCTTCGTCCCGATGGATCTTTTCCAATGACCGTTAATTATTTTTACGGTGTTACCCGTCTGGATACGCTGATGGGTTTTATGGTTTATGTGTAACATCTTAATTTGTATGGTTTTCAGTCTCACTTTATTATTGTTTGTGTTTTTTTTTTATTTTTACTTTACACTGTTGGCAGACAAACTCGAATGCCTGTCAAAAGTCAATGTTACGAGTTTCTTTCGATTCGCCGATATTTTCACGGAAGTTGATTTGTCAATTTTAATCATACGCCTGCTCTCGCGGTTTAATCAAGATCGAACTTTTTTTTTGATAATCTGATAAGACCGATCGAGCCTATCCTGGTAATTGTGGCTTCGAAGGGCACCGTATGTGACATGACTTTCCGTAATTCTCGATATCTATACGCGCGTATCGCTATAAAAATAGCAGTTTTTCCTTCTGGTTTCAATGAGAAACTTTCAAGGTTGATACGTGCGATTATTTCTTGTTACACCCGCGGAAACACATATTACGCGAAGACCCAAGTACGAAAGAACTGTGCGAATATAAAATACAAAAGAAACAGATCCTGTGTTACCACACGGCTGTCCAATGAAAAAAAAATATATATATATACATATAAGAAAAAGACACGAATACAAAATCACCGTAAATAAAAAAAGAGGCAAAGGATGAAATATGATAATATAAATAATAAAAGTTTCACGCGGACTGTACGTACATAGGGATTTTCGCTGGGTATCGCTAAAACTAATAGCCACCACCGGATGGCGCTGGGAGTCGAAGTAATACAATTTTTTTCTGAATCTGAAATTAATATCGGAACGAGAACAAAAAAGAAAAATCCCCCCTCCCCCCTACCCCCTACCCCCGCACGAGGATTTACGAGCATTCGAGGATTTTAATTAACGTGACGTTCGGCCAACTTTTTTTTTGTCGTTTCATATTTTTCTTCTGCTTCCACAGAATTTTCATGTCAACCTGTATTGAAAAATTAACCATTTAAACCAGCATTTAATAGGCGGTCGAACAGACTCGGATTGACAAACAACTTTGACATCTAAAGTCAGTGGGTCTTTTGTGTCTTTCAGATGTGCGAAATAATAGTTGAAGACAGTTGAATGTCTTGTAGACGTCATTTCCGGTTGTGACTAACATCAGGTAAATTCACGAAGGCGGACAATGACTTGTGTAGTATTTTTTTTTTTTTTTTCTGACGTGAGTTTTCCGGTAACGGATATGACGTAGCATTATGGTTTAAAAATTGTAATCCTAACCTAACCTCAATGCTCGAGTTTATTCGATTGATATTCAAACTCAACGGCTCGGGGCCCTGACCCCTCTTTTATTATGCATTCCTGCCAGTTACGCTTCTACATAATTCGTTCAGTTTGTTCGATTATTAAGTTTTTCATTTAAGACTTTTGTCATCAGTCATTAATCACTCGTCAGCTCGTTCCTCACGATCCCACCGAAAGGACTATCGGTTTTTCTTCGCTGGAACGAATTCGCAGTTGGTACAAGTGAATAGTGCCTAGGGACTTTGTTCAAATATTGAAATTGAATAAGACCGTTATAATTCCCCTAGGACTTTTTTTTTGATTAATTCGTGAAAACGACAGGATCTGACAGCATTGAGTCTCTTGATTTTTGAAAATTATAATATCACAAAGATCGACATTCCAAAATTAATATTACTACCGAGTAACGATCGCGAAAAGATTTATTCTTTAAAATATCGATTAACCTAAAAATTCTATAAAAATTAACCTAAAAGTATATATGGTAATCAACGATTTTATTATTATTATTATAATTTCATTACACGCGAGTCCAAAAGATAAAACTATTAAATTAAGATACGAGCCGTTCGCTACCAGAATTGTTATTAAACAAACATTTATACGTAAGTTTCCACAAATATGATAAACTGATAAGAAAGTTCTGATTTTCTCATTCAGTTGGTGCCCCTTGATATTTCTACTCCCCACAGAATTTCCTTCTGCCAGCGGACGCCACTGCCATCTAAATTTTTCCATGTGATCAATTTTAGTTCCCCTCGTAAATACAGATGGCGCCACCGTATCACCGCGTTACGATTATAGACCAACCCTCGGCTATTTGTAGACCCGCGCCGCAGAGACGGTTTCCAATTTTAATCCGACCAAAGGTCGGACGTAAGTTTTGAATTATTTTAGTCGACGAAATTGATTTAAAAAATATTACACTCAAGGTCAATAATCACGCGTGACCTTACGAAACCTATACGATATCGTTAGACAATTTATCTAACGGCTAATTCGAACGGCGCTCATCCTCCTAACAGGGCAGATTACACCGACGTATCCCGACTAATTGCGACGCGTAATCTCTCCATAACGCTCGCGAAATTAGTTGATTGTATGCAGATCGAAGATTAATCCTTCGTTGGCGTGGCGATCGGTCTTTAACCTGAAATTAGCGTCGGGGGTCTTGACGATTAAACAGTCAGGAGATTTAACGGCCGGTAGGGACGAAGAATCAATTTTCGTTTATTCGAGTGCTGTTTGATATACACGAAAATTCTACCTTACTTCATGCCGTATAAATATATTTTTTTTTTTTTACTCATTGCCAATCCTCTCGACGAACGAGTGTACAGACTGGTGTTAACTATTTTTACAAAAAAAAAAATATTTTCAAAAAAATATTATATGTGATCTAAAAAACGTTACGCGAATAATACAAATTTTTTGAAAATATTAAACCAATATTATTTTACTACTGGAAATGTAATTAATCCAGCTAATGAAACCTTCTCAATGCAGCTACCGCACTTTGAATGATTCTCCTGTATTGAGAACGAACAAAAAAAAGTTACCATTCAATCCAAAACAATGAACATTTTCATTATTGAGGAATAACCCGACATTATTGAAATGAAAATCGATCCTGTGCGATTTTACAATTTTAATTTGTACAAAGTTTAGTCGAATAGCTGAAACTAGGAAGAGAAAATTATAAGTGAAATTCATAGAGTCTATTCGATTATTCATCCTTGATGTGTTTCTTGTCGTTCTTCTTGCTCGCTGACTTTGGCCGCGCATTGCGAAACGACAATGTGTCGTTTTCTTTGCATTTGACGTAGACGATGTAAATATTGCGAGACAATTTAACGAGATCAAATATCGCAACTGTCGTGGAATCAGATTTACGATCACATTGGAAGGTCGCGTGGTTGGGCAGGTAAATGCGACAGTTAAGTTAACCTCAAATTCGGGTTTCAGTCTAAGCTAGATTTATTGGCTGGAAAAGTTTCTTAGGTGAGTTTTGAATTTTTCATGAATTCACTGACGACTCAAAAGATACGTGTTTCGATTAGCACATATGGCATCTCTTTGTTAAGACTTTTCATTTACATAAATTGTTAGTGCTGTTGACAATCGACTACGTATTCTCGTATGGCTAAGCGACGGTTACAGTTTCTGTGCGTCCAAGCAAGATGGCAGATCGCGACGCGAGATATAAATTATTCGAAGAGAAAAGTGCGTTTTTGAGTATTTGTCGAACTTTATTTTTGGAATGTTTTTGCTTTTATTTTTTCATGCTGATTTTATTTACACGCTACGTCAGTGTTGCCGTTATAGAAATGCCGATAGACAGAGTGGGTACAAAGGTTAATCGATAAAGCGCGGGAATTTTGAAATGCATGTTTTTGCAGAATGTTTTTTTTTTTTTTTTCGAGGCAACATATTTTTGGAATACACGTAACAAAGCTCGAGCTTGTGCGGAGATATGATTTTTGTTTCAATTGTCAATGAGCTTTTTTTTTTTGAATTATCAGGTTACTCAAAAATATTTATCGAAATATTAGAATTGTTTAGTGTATTCGTAGGGTCCGTTGAAAAAAAATTCGTTTTAGCGAAAAATTTTACTTCTTAGCGCTTCGGTACGTCGCTTTTTATATTTTTCTACGGAACAGAAATTTTGACGATGCAGATAATTTACTTTTAGATAAGATGCGTTATTTATGAATAGCTTTGTGAAACTTGTGCTTGAATTTTTCTGAAATATAAAATATACATAGAGTCATATTTCTAACATGATTTATCTCAAGATCCATGAATACATTATGTTATCGTATATACAGGGTGTACTAAAAAAAAATTAGATCACCTTCCCAAAGGTCGATATCTCCGAAACGAAAGAATACACGAAATCCTATTAAAATTAGTATTAACCACTAAACCCGATACTTATTTGTCAAACTTTCGGGCAGAAACTGTCTTAGGAAAAATAATTTTTATACAAAAATTCACGGGGTTGCTTGTATTTCCAAAAAGTGACAAATAATTATTGTGAACCGCATAAAACTGAACGTCTGATTTCGTATTGATTTTTGTTTTAGTCGTTGATGATAATTTTTTTGAATTGTCACGAGCTTACTAGGTTAGTCGAAGAATAATTATCAGAAAATATCAAAATTATCTGTTATTCCAAAATTTGGAGAAAAATCAATATGCACAGTGTTCACCGTGTAAATATCAATAACGAAATGTACCGAAAAAAAGGAAGTCACTGCTATAAAATTGAGAGTGACTACAAAATTTTTTTTTTCAAAATTTTCATAATTTTCACTTTTATTATAATCCAGAATTTCTCAACTCGTGACCTAAGTAAGGTCACGATCTCCCAGTGACGCAATTCATTTTGACAACTCACGAGTGGGAATATCTTCCTGAAAAAGATAACTGAAACGTCATTCAACGCGTCATTCTCAAAATATTTGAATTTGACTGTGATGCCATTAAGGAGTCCAAATTTAGGATACGCTGCGCGAGCCTTTAAGGACTTTGGTCTTTACGATCGTTTCCATTAAGTAACTGTAACCCGATCTAAACTTAATTTTTGACTTACGTCTAGACACTGTTAGCACTTATGTCATTTTTCGATTAGTGCGAATCTCAATTTGAAATTTGAAAAAAAAAATTTTTTTTTTCTAATTACGTATATAATACATGTGGCACTGATAAATCATATGTGCGTATTAACTATCAGTGATAGCACCATGATGATCGTACGAATGGAAAATCGCATTTTGTTATTAAAAGTTAATGAAAAATTGAAAAATTTCGTTCTCACTTTCAGGGTTCAAAAAATTGATGGAAGACGATGGAACCGTATGGGACACCGTGCTTACCGGTTTGGCAGAAATGATCGGTACGGCCATCTTGGTTTTTCTTGGCTGTATGGGATGCATAGGCGGTTTTAGTTTCATCCCATCGCATTTACAACTAACACTGTCGTTTGGCTTGACAGTAATGGTCGTAATACAGGTAAATAAAAAAATACACAAATTCAATCAAATCTAAATCAATAAACAAATTTGATGCTAATTAACGAAAAATAATCATCAGTCAAAAATTTGTATCATTAAACAGTGATAAATATTGCCATTAAAGTTTCTCCTTGCAAAATGATTCACGATTTATCCAAATTATCAGCTGTCTTGATAACAAACATTGCTATAAAATATTATTTTTTCAAATTCAAAATACTGACTTTCATATTTCAATAAAAAAAAGTCATTTAACATTATGAGAAATTTACTCAATAAATATGCAATTTCAATGCTGATTGGCAAAGCTTGAAAATATAATCTGCAAACCGTTCGTTCCCGATACTGCATTATGTAAATCGATTATCCTAAACAGGCAATAGCGATAATTCAGCTTTGATCAAATTCTAGGAATATTTTTGGATTAGCCTTTAGGCGGATGACCTTTCATACGAGTGCATCAATGTGCAACGTGCATACGCAGCCTTGCGTAACGAACATATGCACTTGGAGTATCTGCATACCTATATAGCCATATTGCATCATACAATCATATATACATATGCACTCGTTAGTCCGACGAATCAACCGAGCATAACGAATCGATCGTGTCGGATAGAATTTTTGATTTTTATTTATCAAACTTTATCTTTTCGAATACCTGAAAAACGATATAAAAATTTATTTAATGCACGTCCCTGCTGCGCGTTTCTAACGAGCGCGTGAAACTAGTGCATAATAATTTTATTATTATTATTTTTTGTGTAAATAAAAAAGTGCACAAACACCTAAACTAGTTTATACTAACAGTTAATCTGGTCGCCATTATTTATAATATTACCTCAATCGATAGTTATATTTTTTTTAAATAATATTTTGAAAAATAACCGTTTTCAGTGCTTCGGCCACATCAGTCATGCTCACGTTAATCCCGCAATGACGGTTGGCGCTGTGGTCGTCGGCAAGAAATCCTTACAGGCAGGCATCGTCTATTTGTTGGCACAAACCATTGGCGCAGTGCTTGGTTATGGTTTACTTAAGGTCAGTCATTTTTAAGTATTCAGTATAACAAGGAAGTATAATAATTATCAGCCTCGATTGTTTGTACAAGTAGATATATACGGATTAAAGAAAAAAAAGATGCAATGGAATTTTCTCGAAAGACTATTGCTATCAATGTTTTCTTATCGGAATACGGTTCAAGGTCCACGTATAACCTTAACAGCGAAAGAAAAATTACGATCAAAAGATACAAAAAGTGAACGACCGTAGCGCGATTGTCTCGTAACGGATTTTCACGGAAGCTAATAAGAGCGCGGGAAATTCAAATGAAATTTAGTTCGAAGTGAAGAAATTTTTAAAAATATCCCATCAAACCTTCCCAATCAAAATGGGCGACTCTTTGCAGGCGATGACGCCTCACGATTTATTGCACAACGGGGACCCGAACGCTACGGACACGTTTTGCGTGACGGATCTGCACGAGAAGGTCTCGCCAGCTCAAGGTCTCTTCGCGGAAGGTCTGGCTACGGGGATCCTAACCTTTTTCGCTTGTTCCATCTGGGATTCTCGAAACGCCAAGAACACGGACTCAGTGCCGCTGAAGTTTGGCTTCGCCATTGCTGTGCTTGCAAACACCATTGGTCCTTATACCGGGTGCAGCATGAATCCAGTTAGGTCGCTCGGTCCTGCCATCTGGAATAACAAGTGGAACCACCATTGGATCTACTGGTTCGGACCCCTAGGTGGCGCTTTGCTGGCCTCTTTGCTCTACCGTGCAATATTCTCACCCAAGAACGTACCTGAGGAAGAACCTGCCGCAGAGATGGTAGCGCTGAACGGAATCGAGACCGAGAAGCTTGAGGTAATTAGAACGTTTTTAGATTACGCTTGACTAATTTCTACCGGAAGTGGTCAAGTGGACCTTTCTTTTTATACCTGGTATCAGTCTACTTCCGGTAGACGAAGTTCGTACTTGGATTTTAATTTATATTATTTTACAGCAAAACTGATCTTTGTCACGTCCAATGGCACTACTAGATCCTGATCGACGGACGGTCAACTTTTTCACGTGGGACAAGAAGATCTTATGGATCATTTGGATCCACGAAAAATCATGTGTTCGAGTAATCATCTGCGAGAGAGACGGACGGACATTCGTGAACGAAGTGATACGATCGATAGAGGATTAAAATTTTTCAAAAAAATAAATAAATAGTGCCAACCTTCGTGGTCAATAGGAAAGTCGTAGGGGAGGGAAAGGAGGAAAGTAAAGAGCTTTGAGAACACCGCGAAAGTCATTTCGCGATATCCGATCAAAGATCGTGATTAAAATTCGCGAATTAGACTGATTAACAAGCTTTTCTTTTAGCTGTACAAAGAAAGAAAGAACATGATCTTACTAACTATATTACATATACTTAATGACTTTTGAAGAATCTGATTTTTAAGAAACCTGACACTCTCGTTAAATTAACGCGACTTTAACGTGACATCTTACACGATAAATCATCGCGCGTCTCTTCGTCGTCGTCGAAGAAACCGGAAGCCGAACATCCATCAGCATTTTCAGCTTCCGTTTACACATACTATACCTTCGCGTTATAACGTAACCCGTAATGTAATATATATACTTGAAACTCCCGAGATACGAAAATTTGTATATTTTTTATTTTATTTTTTTTTTTAAACCGCATCAATAACGATAATACGATCTTCGATCCTTTGATCGTAGATCGACAGCTGTACTGTATCTACTTTGCATCTCTGAGCGAATTTATTGTATACTTAAAAAAAAAACTTCCACCCAGTCTTATCGATATAGTTATACATCAGTGTGCTACATATAAATATATGTATACGAAGAATAATAATATTTGTAGAGAATTGTATTGAAAAATTGAAAAAAAAAAAAAAAAAATTCTTTCTATGAATCCCAAAGTATTTTTGTATTCAATCGTTTCTTACGTAACGAAGAGACGAACGTAGATTCCGTTTACGTCGACTGGCTTTTATTTTATTAACCCTTACGTCATACGTAGCCTAATGCATTTTCTACGTGTCGTTCCTATTGCCGGTTATTCGATTTGTACGTCGATTGGCTTTTATTTTACTAACAATTATGTCATATGTAGCCTAATGCATTTTCAACTTATCGTTCCTATT
This sequence comes from Calameuta filiformis, assembly GCA_030142265.1. Classification (NCBI taxonomy): domain Eukaryota; kingdom Metazoa; phylum Arthropoda; class Insecta; order Hymenoptera; family Cephidae; genus Calameuta; species Calameuta filiformis. The sequence goes on from JARQSU010000637.1 coordinate 352,050, forward strand.
GCCGCTTATTCGATTTATGATAAATATTGTATCTATAGTACCTAGACCGACTATAATCAGACTATCCCGTTACGTTGGCAGCTCTTCTCCAAATACCCGCGCTACATTAGTCACGGTACTCTATATATATACATATATATCCTATATCAGCAATCTCCACAGTAATTTCCGATCCACTTATGACATTTCGTCGAACTGGATTCCCATTCAGAATTCCGTCGACAGTATTGTCATCGTCGTTATCATTGCCATTATTATCCTGCTGCCCCATAGCTAACCTATCACAGAAATAACAATAGATTATGCATCGCTATGTCCGAGCATCATTTTTCCATGGTGCGTTAACGATTTTTTTTTTTTCGTGAATAAAAAAATTCCCTTCTTCCGTTCAACCGTATATACAGGGTGTGTTCGTTTTTTTATTTATTTTATAGTTTATAATTTATCGTCCCAGTGCTGGCAGTAAATTTCGGAACGTGCCCTTAATGGACACTCGTGACGTCATCAATTTTTTAAAATCAATTCCACAATTTCGATGTTTCTCTGGTAACAGGGGGTGGGCAATAAATATCACGTAAGGGGTAAATATTGAAATTCTTTTATAGTTAGTCTTAAACGTGATTGTGACGTAATATTTGTGTGAAGGGTGGGGGGATGAATTTCCCATCAGTCACTGTTGCCTCTTCGATTTATCTCGATTCGCCTCGATTTCCGATTCGAGCAGTCGTGCGCGCTTCGGTGTGTCTGGTAAGATTGCGTATACGTTTCTGTATGATGGGGGGTGAATAGGGGGTGGAAATGAAAAGTGCAAGAGGGAAGGATAGGGGGATGAAATCTTCTCGCGAAATTCTTATCCGAACGTTATTGGGATTTGGCTGAAGTGACAACACGCCGAGTTTTCAATATCCGCTGGGAGATCTTCGTAGGAGATCTTTATGGCACCGAAGTATAGATCGGAGGATCTTTAGTCGTATCGATCATTTATCGATCGGTTTTGATCGCAGTTTTTTGGCTGATTGATAAAATGCTGTTTTATTTGCGTCGAATTAACGAGTCAGCTCTTTTTTCTTTGAATTTTTTATTGGCAATCTTTTTCGTGGACGATTTATTTCTCCAGAGTCGGGGAACGCGACGCTTCCCGACGCTGGGCGTCGGAGAGACGATGTGGCTTTTACATGGCGCTAATGCGAGCTGATACAATTTTTCGCAACTTGGTAGTGCATTCTTTGGGGACTTTGGCGGAATTGCCAATGGTAGTACTGTATACCGGGTGTACAGGAATTATCACTTGGATACTTCAGGTAGCAAGAAAATGACGTCTGGGGAAAAAGTTTAGGTCTGATCATAAGTGTAGTGGTAGCAGTGGTGACGATGGTGGCGGTACTGGGTACCGGAAGTGGATACCTGGTACAGTAAGGTCAGAGTGTATACTTGGAGAAATAGTGAGGCGGTAGGAAATGGCAATACTTACTGGGTGAGAAATTCCATGCGGTACTTAAGGCTGACTTTCATTTGTCGGGAATGTTGAAATTGCGAAGGGATGACGGGAATTTTATTTTCTTAGAGAAAGATGCTTTTTAGACTTTTTTTTTATAAGGTATGGGATTAAATTTTTTTTTATTTCATCCCTAATTTGTACGGGATAATTAAATCGGAGTGTTATGATTGTAAATAAAAAAAAATTGTATCGACAAAATTTTTTGTGGGATTTTCCGTCTCTTTTTTTGGCCGAAAATATTCTTTAGGTCAATCCATAGACGAAGATAGATAATTAAATCTGAGTGTTATGATTGTAAATAAAAAAAAATTGTATCGACAAAATTTTTTGTGGGATTTTCCGTCTTTTTTTTTGGCCGAAAATATTCTTTAGGTCAATCCAGAGATAAGGTTTGGTCCAGGTCGAACGTCGTAGGAAATCTTGCCACGGAATCCTCTGGGATTTCAGTGGAAACTGGGACTTAGGATTTATGGTGAATAGATTCTTGAGAATAGACGAGTTCAGAAGAAAATCCAATTCTTTTCTACATTGAATTTTGGATTTTGTATTGTGGCGTATAATTTCTTTTTTTTTGGGGGGGAAAAATTTATTATACGACGTTTTAGCTCTGATAATCGATTCAAAGGAGGTCATTGAAATGCTTATCAATTCCGTTAAATTTATGACTAAATTTTTTAAGGGAAATTCAGTAGAAAGTACTAGAATTCCAAAAAAAAAGACTTATTGTGTCGAAAATCGATTTCCCTACGACTTTATCATAAATCAGATCACTCGTTATACTGGGGATCATGCAGGAATGTCCAGTCACCTTCCCAAATTCACGGTTCATCGGATTAAAAGATACTGCGTAGCTACGGATTGTCCAACCCCGCCTGAAAATACAGGGTGGTACAAAAAGTATGTATTGCGAAATAAGCACAAGGCTTTACGGCCTCACTGCGATCGATGAATTAAATGACGCTTGGCTCCCCCACTGTACATACTAAACTTTGACAGTCATATCAAAAAACAAACCTGCTATTATTATTCTATGAAAGCATACCCTTTTCATATTTTTCAAAGCAAAAAAAAAACGTAATTTTAGAAAGCGTCATTTATTCGATCTAAGATGATTATTCGAGGAAGATTAAAAAATTAATTATTATTATTAGGTAAATTAATTTTTTCCCATAATCCTTAATGCTGTCATTATCATTAGTGCTGATAATTGACCTGACTGTACCCGTAATTAGTAAAGCTAGAGCAAAGCGTTAATACGCAGTAAAACGGACTGACGTATAATTACGCAGTTCGGTATCCTGATATATACGTGAATAGAAATTCACCGGGTACAAAGTGACTGCGAGCCTGCATCTGCATTTGCATGTCCAAATTTCCTATAGCTGCAGCCGGCCAAACGTGGAAACTATATCAAGGTCCAATTTCCAGTTAATTATACGAACGGTAATTAAAATACTGGAGGTTATGAATTTCTGAATTATCTATCACGCGACTGGACTGCAGTCCACATGAAAACTTAATACCTCGACGACAAGAATTTCCATCCGGGCCGGATGCGCCAATAATTTAAACAAACTCGAACCAGACTCGAAGACAAAACTGGTTTACGCAATTGAATTGCGAAGTCGAGTGTTTTCGAATTCACGAGGAGTAATCGAGGAGACGTTTGCGCCTGGAATCCGTGAGCGTCTGTACAGGGAAGTCCAAGAAATTGCCTACTGGAAATAGCTGACTCTGGTCCAGGCTGAAGGAACTGATGCTGTACTGTAAAACTATCTGTAAGCGTCTGCAGTAACGCACGGGTGAGGCTAACAATAAGACACAGGGCTAGGAGTAGTCGAATGAGAAATCGAACGTGGCGCCACCTGTCTGACGCCTCTGAAGTACCGGTGGCCGTTGGGCGAACTAGACGTAATTTAAAGTAGCGAGAAAAATGCATATCGGGTCTACGACGCGGGTCACGTATTTCGCGCAAGAAAAGTAATATTTCCATGTGATTTACATGCCGGGCGGCGAGTCTCTCGTTAATAATTCAATTTTCAATCTGGTCTTAATGCTCGGCGGATTCGCGCCGTCGAGGCGCTCGCCCTGCCCCTTTATTCGGGAAATAAGAACCGGCGCCATCGGCCGTAACGTTTTCAAGGGAGCCGACATTTTATTTAAGAATCAAATTACACCGAGTCCGTACATAAGATTTGTACTCGCGTAAATCTTAACTGTTAACGGGATATTGTTACGTCATTTGTTTTCAAGATTTATACGTCACCGCGTCTAATCTTGATGCGTGTCATACTCTCTCTTGTCGTAAAACTTTTTCGCAATTTTGGTTTATTACTTACGTGAGAATTACGTGAAAATCCAATAGCAACTCCAGGGCGAACGAGCAGGGTCATTTTTCCTCGTAAATGTCAAACTGTTTGCGAGATAAAAAAAAAAATTCGGAGCAAGAGTGAGTCCATTGTTGCAGGATGTCGCGCGCTGGTGTATTGTTGCGATGAGAATTTCGAAAATATTTTTCAATAATCATATCGCGTCTTTGAAACAGAGCGTGACGCTTTTTTTTTCTACGGTAACGCCGGTAATGGAATAACGGTAAGTATTAATGGAATTGAAATTTGAATCTACCGCCTTTCTGTATTGGCAAATATTATAAAAATAATAGAGACGGATGAGTCAACGACGTTTTTTTTGTTTAAAAAATTTTTTTCTCCCAAATTTCAAATTTGACATTCCATGGGAATCATTTTGTCTTCGTACGTCACGTCGAGGATTTCCCAGGTACGTCTGTAAGATAAGCCTATTGCGGTTATCCTAACCGTAGAATAGTTGAGCAGCGTGTCCCGAGGATTAACCAACTGGATCAGTTATTCGAAGTTCGCCGCCGGCAAATGGGGATTCGATGTGTGCACAACACTAAGGCTACTGTCCATCAATGGATTACATATTTGCGTCGAGTAACTATTTCTCTAGGCTGACAGTTGAAAACGCCACTTTAGAATGAAGCCTTACGTGTATCATCGAGCGATAAGAATATTTTTCAAACCATGACAAAAAAAAATGTTTCGGACTACTCTCGCTTTAGTGAGAAGAGCTTGCGATTAAAATATTTTCGAGTAAACGTTCAAATCGATAATCCAAATACGTTTAACTCTTACACAAACGATATTAAATTCGAGACTGTCGATTGTATACGAAAAGAGTTTTAATCCAGCAATATCGAAGTCAATATTAAAACCGTTAACGAGTAATCCCGATAGGTTTCTGTACTTTTAATATTCTCATGTTTACTCAGTACAGATACCGTCATTAAGCCCCGTCGATAACGTAGAAATCTACCGACTCACCCACATACACCGACGCTCGAAGTTTATTCCTCCCCAGGCGCAAAGGTTTACGAGGCACCTATAAGCGCTCTCCGACAGCGCGAGAAGGTTCCCACAGTGCGGAGTGACTTCTCTCCGAAGAAATCAACGTAATCGTGGCCCCCGTATCGAAGCCCGCACGGTCCGCAGCATTCCAGTGGGTAACGACGTGAACGCAGCGCGCAGACTCGACCACTCCTGGACTGGGTGGTCGGTTAGCCGCTCCTCTCCCGGCGTCAGCGTGATCGCAGCCATCGGCAGCATCACAAGGGTTTTCTCAGCGCAGACATCGACGGCGTCGCCACCAGGAGTCACTCTTCGCGCGCGCACTGCACAGTGAAGCCCAATGAGAAAACCTAACCTAACAAGAAACCAAGACCGAGGGACTCCGAGCTAACCTAACCTCAAACCCAGGTATACCGGACCGTAGAATCCCTCCCTACTCCTGCCTGCCTTCCTCCGCAGATCGAGAGGATTCGAGGTGGGGCGCGGGTGAACGCAGCGCCCAGCGTTCGGACAGTCCTTCCGCGGATTGCGGATGTTACCGTGTCTCGCTGCTTGGCGTCGCTGCTACATTCAGCCCGGTGTTTATGCGCCAGTTTTGACAAGTGACACGACAGTGGCGCAAAGACGCTCGCGGGTGAGACTGGACGAGCGTCCGGGGGCTGCGCGATGCCACGTTGAGTAACACTGCCGGTTTACGGGAGAAATAGAGAGAGAGAGAGACGAGGACTGAAAAATCATTTAACTATTTCTCTCTTGCTTTTTACCATTGACAGAGGAATCCTTCGCGTCTATAGGTCTACACGCTGTTGACATCCTCGACACACAGGTAAGCCATGTTTTAACCAAGCATCTTTGAGGTTAGGATTTACGACCGTACGTCACGCTGTTACACTCCGTGTCGAACGAAGGATCGTCAATCGATTTTATTATTGGCCAGGATAACAGTGACGTCTCGTTATTCATTCGAATTATTTAACGGACAATAAAACATCGCTCCGACCCTGACCATGCTGTCTGGTGTTTTTCTTTTCGTATGCACGTCCGACGAAAGTAGGTACCTTCGCGACGCGACGCTGCTCTCCTTTCTCCCGGACTGCATTCGTTCAATTATTTATGGGCCAGGACCTTCACCGTTTTACGCAAGTTAAAAGAACGTTCGCGTCAATTGTCACATTGGAGAGCGTCCCGACGTCGTCTGTGCTACCTACCGCAATGAAGTGACGTCCTTCCTCGACTGCGTGTACCGCGTCTCGTGTACCACCGTTCATACGCTATGTTCGCGTTGCATGTAGCCTGCGATATTAATGAGCCTCGGGACGCTTAAGGGAGACCTTGTCGCCACTTTTTCACGTACTCACTTTATAACCAACTTTACAACGCCATGCGTAACCGCCTTTACGTACGCAGCTCACAGCCGCGGCTCAAACAGTTTGCGCGGAGGCTCAGTGGCTTAAGCTGCTTTCACACCGCTTTAAAAGTACTCAGATTGGCGCAAGACACTAGCAGTGCGGTGACCCATAAAAAAAAAAAGAAAAAACGACAAGGAAGAACGAGATCACGCAAAGAGGATATATCTAAATAAAATTTTTATCGCCAAACGAGAAACTTAACGAATCCGAAAAATTTTTTTCGTCGCTTCATGAAAACTCCGGATTAATGAACTTCCTTGGCCGGAAGTTATTAGGAACGGTCGGCACAAGAATTTCTTTTATTTTCGAACCTCTCCCAGCGCCGCTCCGACCTTTATAATAAATAGTTACAAAATGGCGGCCACTCCAGCTGACTACTCTCCGTCGTCTCTCTTCCTCGTTCCCTTTCTTCTTTCCCTTTGCGCTCTCTCCTCGACGCCATCTCCCCCCACCTTACCCACCCCCTCTCATTCTTGAAACTTTCTCGACAATTCTACCCACTGCCTACCGACACCGCAGCATCCGCTTCTTCCCGCAGCATCACCGTAAGCGCCTAATCGCTAAGGAGACCAAGAACATTCCCCGACGCTTTTTCTATGAGCAAACGTAAGCATGTCGCTCGATAAAAACTAGTGCAAACAGACGCGACGAGCCGAGTTCGATACTCGCCTTCAGGGACGTACACGTAAGCTCTGCTTTCTATGCCGTCTGAATATGCAATTTCCTGGTTTAATGAAAAATTCAAATTTTTTTTTTTTTTTTTCTTTCGAATTCGCATCCCTCTAATTTATTCCATGGGATGTACGTAATGTAGCATTTTTTGTCGGTACCTTTGAAGAAGCTTTGGACGGTTTCCACTGGCGCATTGTAATCCCTTAGGTGTAATCGCTCGCAGCCTTAGCCAACAAAGCGTGGCTTTGGATGGGGTCTGTCTCCGCTTCTCTCTCTCTCTCTCTCTCGCTCTCTCCTCTCTCTCTGTCTCTCTCTCTCACTCTCTCGATCTTTCTATCCCTGCCCTTGCTCCTCTTCGTCACTCCTACGTATCTACCCCTATTCTGGTATTCGCAGGGTCTTACCTTACGCTCTCACGTTACGTTACGTTAGTTACGTTGGAATTTCACTGGCTCGACCGGTACGATACCAAAGGCAGGAAGGATATCGCATAACACGGAGCCTTATTCCTCTTGAATGGTCTATGTGTCTTTTTTACTACGTGTATATCTATATGGTCTTCGTATGGGTAGGCGTATCGATATTAGGATTTTTTTTTATCTCGCTTTAGGTTTCTCGTGTCAATTTTTTTCTTCTCATCCTGTAAACTCTGGAGTCCCCTTCAGCCGTAACCGCGAACGATGGCCGCCATAACCGTTGGTTGAGTAAGTTCAGGCGAAACAAAACTCGTTATTGTATATCGTCATTCGCCCTTATTACCGCCATCTGCATAAAATTTCAACCCTCCCTCTCTTACTTTGAAACGTTTTTATCCAATGGCTCCCCGAGGTACTAGAGGAGAGAAGCAGGAGCGGGTGAATTAGAGCAGAAAAATTAGCCGCGCCCAGGAAAATCTTTGAGGTTTCCTTTAGGGCAGTTCTCATCGGACGCAAGCCTGAAGGCTGGATCTGAAAATTTTTCTACGTATATTTAGAAACGTCGATACGACGATGATATTTAGTTTACTCAAAATTTTAACTGCCTAATTTTCAATTCTACCTGAATTTTGGGTCCCTTTTTAGGTTTTGGACCCTGTCACTCAATCGCTCTTCCTGAAGGCTTTGCTTGTCTTTCCGTCTACCAATATTTCCCATAGTTATACCTGCTGTCCCTGGAGGTTGAATTTACGAACTTTGAGAACACCTGACACTCGCCAAAATAGTTTGTAGGTGTTCAACAAATTAATGGATTAGAGAGAGAGAGAGATGGAGAGAGAGAGAGAGAGAAAACGTTTTCAAGACAAGTACAGGACAGGAAGTTGAGTCTCCGGAACCCCTAGGGAATTGGTGTCGAGTCGCTGGCGAATTTATATCTGGTTGAGGAACACTTCTTGGCACTCTGTGCCATTTCGATCACGTGCACGTATCTAGGGATAACTTGTACGCCGAAGTATACGCAATTTCCATGCGTAAACAACCTCCTGTGATATTGGGTCGCCTTTTCACGAGAGTCACCCGGTATTCGTGACAATGAACTTCCTACTTAACTGTTGAAATTACTGGGAGGGAATGTGTGGATATTGCGGAGAGCGATGGGGTAAAACGTGATGATGAATAGGGGTTGGTTGAATATTGCAGTACTCGTGGGGATATAATTGGGGATGAGTGAGGAAGAAACCGGAAGTGGTACAGGAACAGGAAGTGAGTCGGAAGGAAGGAAGGAAGGAAAAAAGGTGAATAACTTGAGGGTGGGAATATAATTAGACGAGGGAAAAATTAATTTTGAATTAACCAACCATCCAGTTAGCATGGGTTAGTTAGGTTTGACGTTTAAAACTCGAGTCGTGACGTCATGATCGAGTCTGAAAACACTCGTTGCCAACTTCACGTCTATTACGTACACGACGAATTTTCGACGTCACCGAGGCTGTGTCTGTAGTCTTATAACGGGTGGAAAAATTCGCAGCACGACTTCCAACCCTTAACTTCCACCCGTGCAAACGTTCGTTCCGTCGATTTGGGAATATAGTTACGAATTTACGAAACACGCTTTATTTATTTACTGTCGTGGAAAACATGGCGCTCTTATCGCTATGGAAAATGGTAATCGAAGGGTAGGACAGAGGGGGTGGGGTCGATGGGTGGGGAAGATAAGAAATGGAAGTGGCGTAAACGTCTTATGTTGGAAAGTGGAGAACTCGGTAGGAGAGAGAGAGAGAGAGAGAGAGAGAGAGAGAGAGAGAATTGGAACGTCCTCAGTTGCCAAGTCACACATCGCATTCCAGGATGCAAGGAATAAAATTTCGCTACGAGCAAAGCTTGCCCGAAGACACAAGCATCGGAAAGAGAAGCAAAGAGAAGCAGAGACAGAGTTAAAGGCAAAAGTGCCAGCTCAGCACGAAATCGGGCTCTGACTGGTTTTTAGTATTTTTACGAGGACCAAGAAGTCTGGCTATGGGCACTCGGGTACGGCAGTGGATGGGCCGTCCGATGGGTTGATGGGTTGATGGGCTCATGGGTGCATGGCACTTTGTCCGAAAAACCATCCATGATTAGACATGAATACTCTCATTAAACATTCGGCCTGGCGTGTACGACAGTATGTAAGGGACATCTGCGCTGGAAAAAGTAGTCCTGCGACATTGGCGTATTGTCTCTCCTGGTTAACGAAGAGGGGGAACGCGAGAGAGAGAAAACTTCTTTACCGACATTCCCACCATAAGAATCCCATAGTCGTTGGAATTGCGAGTCGCCACAGGATAACCATTCACGGATACGCTCGGACACCAATTATGAAATTATAATTTTAACGTATTTTTTTTTTCACAAAATTTCGTCACGTGACCATAAAAAAAATTTCTCAAAATTGAATTTAAAAAATTTTCTTCATCGTCTCCTCTACCTGAAACCTCGTTAAATTCTCAGCCAAAGAAAACGGTACCCCGTCGCTTTCCCGTTCCGCGGGATCAGGACTGTCGAAAGGTGGGCGTCGTCTTACGCTACTGCCCGAAACGACGTCGGACGCGTCTCGGCGTCCAACCGGCAGCGTCTAGAAACTCCAATGATATATCATTGGTTTTTCGTTCTCGCTGTTTCGGGGATCGCCGGCATTCCCGGGTTGCGATTCCATGCCGATCCGAAGAAAGGGAACGAGAATGCGAGTCAGAATGAAGAAGGATCAAGGAGATACGGTCGAAGCATCCAGAGGCGGTTGGACGCGGGACCAGAGTCGAACTCCTGTTGCTCCTGGAGGGCTGGTTCTTCGACTGGTCGAACCTACCCGGGAGAACCGTCCACGTGACAGATGGTTTCGCTGATAGCCAGACGCGTAAGAACTCGCTTACTGCGGCCATACCTCGCAATTAGTATGTGCGGTCGGATCTGCGCTAAAACAACATGGTGACTCGTGGCCGTTGAGCTAACCGTGCGCAAGAACCAGCACAGGGCGTATTAAGGGCTGCCACTGCCATCGGCACCGTAGCGCTCGCAATCAGCACTCCTAGGGCCATTCAATTTAACACACTGTTCTATGGAAACGTACAGATCCGAGCCAACAACTCGACCATATTAAGTATATATATATATATGCACATTTCAAGATATAAAATCCATAATAGAATAGAGCACCAATACTTTTTCTACGAGGTTACTCATAACTTCGAAATTGCTGTACCTCGGTTCGATCTTCTTTGGATCTTCCAACTGGTCGCTGATGTCTTTACGATGGTAATATCGGATAGGATTTACGACTGGGATTGTCCAGATTCGTGGATTCCCATTGGCGATTTAATAGTTAATAGAGTCCAAAAGTTTTCTTAGGCAAGAGACTTTATAGCCTAGAGAGAGAGAGAGAGAGAGAAAATGGCTGGGGTCAGAGGGTGCAAGAAGAAAGGGTTGCTACCCTTGGTCCAGGGAGAGGGAAGGGGGATGAATGGTTCTTGAGATGCATTTGTGCAAGAAGGGCGTAAGGTGGGTGGGGTTGGTGGGGTGGGTAATAGAGAGAATAGTGAAGGCAATGGAGGGTCAGAGGGTGGGATATCATCGAGATATCGCCTAGCAACGAAAGCTGATAGCTTCGGCAGAATCGATAGATACCCTCTAAAGTAATATATCGAATGGCATGTTCGATACTAGTCGGTCTTCAACCTATATGGTTCTGCCACCACCCCCCTGCTACTGGTGTTAGTATTGGTAGCAATGCTGTTTAGTATCCATATACTATAGTATATGCCACATAGTGTACAGTGCTGAGAAGACCCGTACTATATGTTGTTATATGTATTTAGTATATATGTATATGGTAGATAGAGGAAGTCTGCATATATATAGATATAGTCGCCACATCTAAGGTACATAGGCAGCGACGTATCAGGGTACGTAGGAAACTGTGGTGCATTTCGGGTAGGAGAGGAGAAATCCGGAGCATCTGATTGGCGTGATTTGAGACCCTCGGAAATTCTGAATTTACCTGAGTAATAAAAAAAAAAAAGAGGAGGGAGGTTTGATCGCACCGATAACGCTGTCAGATTGCTGGAATGTTTTCGATTTGTCGAGGAATTGCATGTGCATGACATGCGAGGATTTTCTTTGTTTTCGAGACCGGAGGACAGTACCTTTGACCTGTGACCCCCGGAGATCAGAATACGAGAGAGTGGAATGAATTTCTTTTCTAAAGGAATAGTCAATGCCGATGGAATTTTCTGTGAGATTTACTTGAAATCCTGTATCGGGGATGCTGTGAATATATATATATGTATATATCAAATATATATATATATATATTTGATCGGGAGTCTTATTTGCCTTGCATACACGTGAGGTACACGATTTTTCGTTTAACTTATTTTCCATAATCAGTATGACCTATATCGAGCGCTTCGCACGATAATCAATGCAGAGACAAAATAAATGGAGAACCCTAAACGGATCTGATTAATGCTAATGGCCGATAATGCGGGTATCTAATTTGCGGTAGGTGGATTATTTCAATTAGAGCAACTCGCCGTAACGGCGCGTGGTCGCCACCACAGGCTCCTAACAGGTCTGACGCGTGCGTTTGGTGTGAATACCAAAGGACACGCCAAATGGATTAAATTAAATTGATCCGACATTACAAATCGAATACGGGTTCGTTAGAACACGGAAAAATTAGTTATACGGTACTTTGGTCGATTTGAATTTTCCTAATTTTCCCGCCGCTCTACGATTCGAGCGGACGTAAACCAGTGCCAGTGCGCATGCGCGGCCGCCTGACCAACCGACGCCGGAATACGTGCTCGAGCGCCGATGTGCCTACGAAAGGGCGGAAAATGTTTCGCAATCCACGTTACGTCCACCAGAGAAGTTTACATACCACCTTGTACATTGCTGACGTATCCATATGTGCTGTGTGCAGTATGTGCTATCAACCGTACGTGGAACAGGAGTAATACGAGAGAACGAGTAGCAGCACGCGCCTACCTAACCCTATTCAAGCCACTGCCACATACTAATTGGATACCTAGGAGAATATTGCCGTAGCTGAGCTGCCGCCTAGTGTTGCTTACAGCAACGACTCGTGAAACCTTATGGAAAGTTTCGACGAAGACAAGGACCTGGAGAGTCTGAGAGGTTAGGAAATCACCGTATACCTGGTGTCGTTAGAGTGCATTTCTTTTTTTTTTTTTTTTAATTAAAATCTTTTTAATATCTTTTATACGTTCCTTCGCCGTTTCGCTTCTTGTCTCTTCGTTGCGCTACGTTGACGCAGCTTCCGACGAGGACATATTTAATTGTCAGACAGTGCAGCCAACTGTCCTGCTAATTACCGTAAAAACAAGAAAATTCTACCAGCTTCTCTTTCGCTCGGGTATATATATATGTGTATTTTAACTATTTACATATGTATCTAGAGTGCATATATATGTATATACACATACTATGGTTTGCGGTGCATTTTAAAGGAGCGTCACGCGGACCGGAAGGCGCCACTCGGCGTAGTCAGGTTGGGTCGACTCGTGAATGTTGTTAGTGCCGTTTCCTCGTGTAGGACGACGTCGCGACGCTCCCAGCGTCGCACTGGAACACGTACGCGCGTAGTACCGCGACGAAGCTCTCCCTTGTGGAAGTGGGCTAGAGAATAATTGTCTTCCTGAATACTTGACTCGGTTAAGACAGACTGGACTAGGTCGGCAATTCTCCTAGACTCTCTGACTTCCTCTTTATCTTCTTAGTCTCGAGTTCTTTATACTAATCTCGTAGAACAACAGTCTGACAAAGTAGTTATTAATAATTTATATTTTTTAAATCTCTCCTCGGACTGGCGTCCAATAAAAATGGCTGACTTCGACCTCCGAGTTTATCAAGGGTCGGAGCTCTCGTTTACGAGTAAAAAATATTGTCGTTCTTATTAATAAATGGAAACCAGCGAAACGGTATTGGACGCGTATAATTATGGTAGGATGGCGATTCAGGGCTGGTATAGTTGGGGGGGAGTGGAAGTGAAGTCGCGCTAGGGGTTTTTCAAGGCTTTCAAATCCAAGCGGATTCCCACCCTGTACCTATTCTAGGGAGTTTTATAAATCCCAGTCGTGCCATCCTCTCCATCAGTCGGATTTCCCTTTCAGGATATTCCAACGGGTTTCCGGACGATCCTTTTTCAAGTGGAGGACGAGGACTCGATCTTGCAAGTGGAAAAACGGAAAATAATAAGGAAGCAAGGAGAGAGAGAGAGAGAAAGAGAGAGAGAGAGAGAGAGAGAGAGAGAGAGAGGGAGAGAGAGAGAGAGAGAGAGAGAGAACATAATTCTGCCGGGCAAGGACGAACGGAGGTTTTATAGTCACCACAGCCGAAAGTCTTCAGACGATACGTATCATCCAATCGAAAGGGATTCTCTAGTTTGCAGTTGCGAATTTTATTCCTGTGACGTCACACAATACGGTCCTTCAAGGACAATGGATCCTTTAAGGATCTGGGAACATTATCCGCCAATCAGAATTTTCCTGGCTGCGTCTCCAGGATTGAAAACGAAGTCGCTGACTGATGGTCGTTTGGAGGTCAGTCTTAATGGAAACTGGTCTGAAGTTTATATACATATATAATATATATGTATATATATATATTAAGACAGAGCTTATCCACTCGACGCACATGGAAATAATCCTAGCCGATAAAAAGTGATAAAAAAAAAAAGTTAACGGCACTTGGGAAAATTGTTTTTCCAGAGATTAAAAAAAGTTTGACGTGGGTTTATTGTCTCTTTTTTTTTTTTTTTTCTATGCACCTAAGACGGAAATTTTTAATTACAATTCTCGATTCGTTATTATCTTGATGTCAATGTAAAAATCCTATTGAGGACGTTACGTTTGATCTCTTTTCGTTCTCAATGACATCGTCAAATGACCAGACTCGAGTATGACTATTTAATTCCAGACAGTCTGGCTTTCGTAATTGTCGTAATTAACGACACGTCACATCTTCGACTTGGACGCGTCTGCGTATGGCAAGTAGTAACTACCTGTCGACGTAATATCCGGTTGGTCCTTAGTACCACGTAAAACTAACGAGCTATTTACACCTGTATTTTTAAGAGGTATTTTTGAATTTTTTTTTTTAATAAATTTTTTTTATACATTTACACTCTTTCTTATCTTGTGCCGTGCTTTAGGCGGGTTCCCAATGCTCACGAGCAACGACCTGCGCGACTCGCCGATCAGGTTTTTACTTTTTAGTCGCCTCATGCGGGTCGCCGTAAGACACGCTCGGAATTGTACGAGTGGCGAGAGCCTTTAAAAACGTATCCGTTCATATCAGGTATCGCAAATTATTACGTAAATTATTCGCGCCGAATAATAAAATTCCTGCATTACGCTAGCACTGGGAAATAAGAATTTGAAAATCAATTATTTTTCCATTTTTTCAGAATTATTATTTTTTTTTTCACTCTCCGTAACGTCGTAATGGATATTCATAGTTTTCAAATGTCGTTAATCGCGGTTCTTCGCTTGACTATTCGATTCCACTCAGCTTACCCACTTTTTACTTGAACATCCAATTCGCGCAATCATTTCATTCACTGCGTACAATCGCATCTGTCGCTCGCGCAATTGCTAACCAGGCCTTGCGAAGAATGTCAAAGGTGAAAGACGAATCCATTAATTCGTTTACATCGAGCCGACATACATATATCGTCGCCCGTTTAATATTCGCCTTAGTTCAAGAAACCTACGACACCCGGTATATTATCATTATTACCGACATCGTCCTGACTGCTTCCACGCGTACTATATATATATATATATTTCCGTATTACCACGTAAAACGAATATTTCCTTAAGCCTCGTACTCGTGTAAGCGAAAGTTAAAGGCCAACGTAATTTACGTGGAGAAATGTCTCAACAAATTTTTCCTATTTCACGACTTTGAATTTCCCGCCAACTCCTCCCGGAGCCAAGTGCCAAGGGCCACTTGGCGTAAGGCGAAAACTTCGAGTGCTTCCGGTGCCTTGAAAGCGTCCAAGGTGCTTCCGTCATCTTGGCCTCGAAAACTTTTTTCACGGCATTCAAAAACTCCAGTCTGACTCGTCTCGACTTTATCTACTTCCGTTCACGTTGTCCCTGCGGAAGTGGTTACACACCGTGATTATCAGACACGCGAATACAGGTACCTACACCCATATGCGTAACGGCGCGACGGATCTACGTGATAAAGTTACGTAAGCTCGAACAGGCCGTCAAGTGAATCGGCCTGCGAACGATTTCCACCTTTTAATTACTTAATTTAATTTCGACCAAGGCAAACTCGTTCAGCCTTCCTGTACGGACGCTACGGCCGGACGCTCCTGCGAATTAGCCGAAAAATTTATCAACCCTAAGCGTTCAGACATTTTCTATCTGCTGGGGGTACCAATCGCTACTTTTACTTACTCTTTATACCTATACTTTGTTACCTTCAATTAAATACCCACTTTCCATCCCTCCCTCCCTCCCCCCCTCACCTTTCTCCTGATATCGCTATCACGCGTTTCTCCTACTTTCGCTCTCCCGCCCAGCATCCCTCGGCAATATTTCTTTGGGAATAAGGGTAAATCGGCTAATACAGGGGAAAATTGTTCCAGCCAATTTCACCCCTGTTACTTCGCTAGGTAGAACTTTGTTATTTAATCTCATTTAAATGCCTATCGGACGATTCCTTCTTCTAATTGGCCGTGTAAGATAAATTTTGAGGAATCGTGAGAGACGAGTCTTTTTTTTTTCTCTCTTCAATTATTGACTATGGACTCGGTCGCCCTCGGTTTGTGCTGTTTTTTTTGGTGTTTTTTTTGCTTCTCATCGGAAGGCACGTAAATTGGATTAGGTAAATTTGCGATGATAAGAAAAAGCTGTTTTTCGTCCTTTTGATAAGCGTTTGCGATAATAGCTTTGTTTTCCTTTGGATTTTCTTGCCTCTCGGTTAGACCGTCTCGCCGGAAGCGAACGTACCGTGAAATTATACCAATTAGCAGCTTTTCGTTGGTTGTCAAATAATTTTTATTTTACCAACCTGATCTCACAGATCCATTTTTTTTTTGGTTTCAAAATTTTTTCAATCTGCTTTCGAACTTTACGTTTTTTTTTTTTTCAGCAATCTGCGATTTTACACAGAAGTCAGTATCGGAGACGAATTTCGTAGAAAGTGTAGTAAGCGAATAGAAAGCTGCTTAGAACGAGGTTTTCAAATTGGCATTAGAGACTTGATTTCAATTGGGTCAGGGATACCAACCAAAGGAATTGTGTATCAATTTCAAAATATATATTCTACATGAGAGAGAGAGAGAGAGAGAGAGAGAGAGAGAGAGAGAGAGACATAGACCCTCCAGATCTCAATCGAATCAGCCGGTACGAGTCCTTCGAATAAAAATTAAACGTACCACGTACCTTCTCCGTTGCACGTAATCACCCATAAGTCCGTCTCTCTCGCACTCACGTTAAGCATAGAAGATTGAAAATTTTCAAGCGAATTCATAAAGCACCGTTGCAATAACGTTTCGAGAGGAGCCGATCGAAGAAATTCCACATGCAAATTGCATTACTTGCATTTCTTAATTCACATAAAAAACTTCAATTTCCCCTTCAGCCATCATAAAATCTCCGACTCGTATAAAAGTTTCCCACGACGCTCGTCCCAATCTGACTGTTACGTTTGGACCGAACAGCCTCCTACATA